>CM067360.1:3767349-3862418 GCA_034401795.1 Chaetoderma sp. LZ-2023a
TCACCCGTATCCGTCCATTCTTTAGGGAGTTATCCCCTTGGAAATTAGTGTCTTTGTTATAAGTGTTTTTGTTGTCTTGCCATTGTTCGTGCCCGTGGTCTTCGGGTATATAAATAGACAAGGTGTGAGAAAGATGTGAGTTTTGTGTTGTCCTGTCATTGTTCGTGCCCGCGGTCTTCGGGGATATAAATAGACAAGGTGTGAGAAAGATGTGAGCTTTTTGTTGTCCTGTCATTGTTCGTGCCCGCGGTCTTCGGGTATATAAATAGACAAGGTGTGAGAAAGATGTGAGTTATTTGTTGTCCTGTCATTGTTCGTGCCCGCGGTCTTCGGTGATATAAATAGACAAGGTATGAGAAAGATGTGAGCTTTCTGTTGTCCTGTCATTGTTCGTGCCCGCGGTCTTCGGGTATATAAATAGACAAGGTGTGAGAAAGATGTGAGTTTTGTGTTGTCCTGTCATTGTTCGTGCCCGCGGTCTTCGGGGATATAAATAGACAAGGTATGAGAAAGATGTGAGCTTTCTGTTGTCCTGTCATTGTTCGTGCCCGCGGTCTTCGGGTATATAAATAGACAAGGTGTGAGAAAGATGTGGGCTTTCTGTTGTCCTGTCATTGTTCGTGCCCGCGGTCTTCGGGGATATAAATAGACAAGGTGTGAGAAAGATGTGAGCTTTCTGTTGTCCTGTCATTGTTCGTGCACGCGGTCTTCGGGGATATAAATAGACAAGGTGTGAGAAAGATGTGAGTTTTGTGTTGTCCTGTCATTGTTCGTGCCCGCGGTCTTCGGGTATATAAATAGACAAGGTGTGAGAAAGATGTGAGCTTTCTGTTGTCCTGTCATTGTTCGTGCCCGCGGTCTTCGGGGATATAAATAGACAAGGTGTGAGAAAGATGGGAGAAAACATTGTGTAGTGTACATGTATTTCCATATCACAGTGGTTTTACAATCTATTTTTCTTTTCAGGTGACTGACTGATCATGGACGAATCATTGCCTCCCACAAAGCGGTCGCGTACTGACTGTGTTATCCACTGCACGGATGATGACACTGATCTTGTGTCACCAATAGATTTCGGTTCGTGGACAACTCTGTTAAAAGCTGCAGAAATTCGAGATCATGGACCAATTTTATCTGCTGCAAAAGATTTATCTGAGATGGAGATTCCGCCAGTGCAATATCATCGTAGGTGCCGTTCTGTGTTTACGAACAAAAAGGACCTCAATAGACTAGCACATGACAAAACAGACAGCATGGACATCGAAAAGGATGTGCAAACCAGCCAACATGGGACATCTAGGCAGGCGGCTGGTGCATCTCGGGTGTATGAGGCAAAGTGTATATTTTGTGATAAAGTTGCAAAATATTTGAAAGGACAGCGTTCGAAGGAAAGCCTTGTACAGTGTAAACAGTTGCGAGCAGATGTAGCTGTCAGACAAGCTGCTGTGCGAAAAATGGACGATAGGATTCTTAGCATAGTTAGTCGAGAGATTGTTGCGGCTGAAGCACATTACCATAGGTCCTGCTATCGTCAGTATACAAAGGCATCGGTAAGCTCGGAAAGTGGAAATGCCACAACCAGCACAGTACCAGAAGAAATTCTGTATGAATCGGCTGAAAATACAGCTTACAAAGTATTATATGACTTCATCAGGAACGAAATATTTCCAAATCCAAAGGTAGTGCACCTCACTGATTTGACATCTCGGTTACTTTCACTGATGAACTCGTACGGTTTCAACGAGATCAGAGACTCGACTAAGACACATATCCGTCGAAAATTGGAGAGCGAGTTTGGCGAGTCACTCCATTTCGTCCGAATCCACGATCGCAAAGTCTTGGTATACCCTGACACCATGACAAGAGACGAACTTGCCTGCGGCATCATCGAACTTAGAACGAAAGTCGAAACATTGCAGGCTACACAAAGTGATTCTATGGCAGAGCTATCACGGGCTGCCCTGCTATTGCGAGGTGACATCAAAAGGCAGGGACTAATGGCAGAATGGCCGCCACAACCCTCAGAGCTTGGAGCTGAATCTGTAAATATGCCTGATGCCATGAGACACTTCCTGCAAATGTTAATAGTTGGTCAAGAAGGCGCGTCAAATATGACTAGTTCTGCCGAAAGACAGATTTGCTCAATTGGCCAAGATCTGATCTATGCTGTCACTAATGGTCGTCGACGTCCACCAAAACATATTTTGATGGCGCTTGTAGTGAAGTGTCTTACTGGAAACGTTGAGTTCATTCAAATTCTCAACCGCCTTGGACACTATATTTCGTACTCCATGATGGAGCAGATAGAGACGGCGCTGTGTATGCAGAAGTGGCATTCGCTGTCTGACAGCAACATCAACTTCATTCTTCCGGCAAACATTCTGATCTCGATGATTACTACTCTTGTGGGGGACAACATTGATAAACTCGAAGAGACTCTGAGTGGTGGTGGTACCTCCCATCGCGTCAAAGGCATTGCCATCCAGGACACGTTCATTGGCCCTTTAGCAAAAGAATCGAGTGCACCTGTCCTGAAGAGCAAAAACAGATCGATCGACATAGAAGAACCACTACTTCCGCAGTACAATGCTGGAGAACGAGTTGGTCCTGCACCTGTCAAATCATTAGAGGTGAATCCACTTAGTTCAGTTGACGATGCCAATAGAAGGAATAGACTTTGGGTACTATTTCGCCTGCGGAATGGCCAAGTACCAAACTGGACAGGGTTCAACATCCTGACACGGGGTGAAACCCCCATTAGTCTTAACACGATCAGCTACCTGCCGACGATCAATGCACCGGCAACTGAGATGTCTACAGTTTTGGAGATACTGACTCAGTCTCAAAGAATCCGGGTTCAATTACAGCTTCCAAATTTGGTTCTCGTATTCGACCAAGCACTCTATGCAAAGGCTGCAGAGATAGTTTGGAAGCACCCAGACAGATTTGACGGTCTTGTTCTCCGCATGGGAGACTTCCACACCATGATGAATTTCCTATCCATCATAGGAAAGAGGTTTCAGGATGCAGGTCTGCGAGAACTTGCTGTCAAGTCTGGCCTAATCGCAGAGGGCTCTGCGCAGGCGATAATGGATGGGCGACAGTACAACCGAGCTGTTAGACTTCACAAGCTGGTCTATGAAGCAATGCTGCAACTAGCATGGAAGGAATTTCTCCCATGGTTGAAAGCCACATATGGTACTGATTGCCACCTCTTAGATGATGCCCTCCACTGCATCGAGGAGTCGAGTGAGGATATCAGCGAAGGATCCTTCAATACAGTTCTCGACAAGCCTAGCGTCAAACGCATTCTTCATCTCTTCGAAACATTCTTGCAAGCACTGCGAGATGGAAGAAATGGTGACATGGCCATATTCTGGATATCGTACTTGGATATGGTGGACATTCTTCTGGGTTTGATACGTGCATCAAGACAGGGAGATTGGCTTTTGCATCTGCACTGCATTAAAGAGGCTATCCCCTGGGCCTTTGCATACGATAAAATCAACTATGCCCGCTACCTGCCAGTGTATTGTGCTCAGATGTCCCAGCTACCAACAAGCCACCCAGAGATCCACGCTCATATGCTGAATGGAGGATTTTCTATCCAACGAGAATCACAAAATCCGTTTGGCAAAATTCCTGCGGACCAGACGATAGAAGAGACTGTCAATAGGGACACAAAAACACCAGGTGGTACGAAAGGGTTTAGTCTCAGATTCAAAGCCCTTAGTCGATACTACATGACAACAGAGTACCGCAGCACAGCATTACGTCAGATGCGTGACATGGTGCGACAACCAAGTCCTACATTTTCGCACTCAGATCTACATACACCACGAATCCAGAAGGATCATGCTGATACCAAGGCGCTGGTAGATCTGCTCGAGAATGATTGGGTAAACCCTATCAGCGGGAAGAAGCCCGAGCTTACAAGCATTTCAACTGGTCGACTGGCTACTCCAGACATAAAGAGCGACTTGACAAGAGCGCATGAGGCTGGTGCTGAAACATATAAGACTTTCAAGAAGAACCGGCTAGAAGCAACGCCTCCAGTTGAGGCCTTACACGGCAAAATCTCGAAATTAAAACTTAAAACTTTCCCCAACCTGACGAAAAAGAAACGTGTGACAAAGGCAGATGGCAAGGAGATAATCCTTCAGGCTGACAGACAACTATTCGCTCACATGATTCTTGCTGCTGAGAGCCGTCAACTTGATCTCCACGATGTCATAGGATACCCGCTGGGCCCCATTCCATGGTCCTTGGCAACGACTGATGGGTCTTTGAGAAAAACAAACAAAGCTGCTCTGGCCAAAGCACTGACCAATGATGGCATGGTAGCTGAGAATATCCCTAGACCATCTGCTACCATCATCGATGGAATGAGTTTAGTTCAGCACATGAAAGGGGACAATCAGACCTTCGCAGAACTTGCAGACAGATGCCTAGCTCTAGCACTTCACGAGGGTGCAAATAGTCAACAAATCGATGTAGTTTTCGACGTGTACCGCGACCAATCCATAAAAAACGCCGAGAGATCATATCGAGGAGCAATGGAGGGTCTAGAATTCAAGACTATCAGTCGAGGGCACAAAATTAGGCAATGGCGGAAATTCTTGTGCAGTTCGTCGAACAAAACCTGTTTCATCCAATTTATTGTAGATGAATGGAGAAAGCCAGAGAACCGATGCAAATTGGGAATGAAAGTTATGTATGTTACGTGCGAGGAGCGATGCTTTAGGCTTAGCAAGGACCAATGGGAAGAACTTGCTGAAATGAAGTCTACTCAGGAAGAGGCAGACACGCGTATCCTTCTGCATGCAAATAGAGCAGCAGAGAATGGGTGCAAAGCTATCGTGATAACTGCTGAAGACACAGACATTCTGGTACTTTGTATCGGTTTCAGCAATATCATCAGTTCTCCCGTGTATCAGAAGGTTGGAACAAAAACTCGGCAAAAGTACATTGACATTACCAGGATTGCCAACAGCCTTGGCAAAGCTGTCTGCAAGGCATTAATTGGCTTGCACACCTTTACGGGGTGTGATATGGTCAGTGCGTTTGCTGGAAAGGGGAAGCTGAATGCACTGAAACTTACCAAGATGACTGCGGACTATCAGCAATGCTTTAGCGAGCTTGGACGATCATGGCAAATGTCCAATGAACTATTTGCAATGCTTGAAGCCTTCACCTGCCATCTCTATGTTCCTAACAGAGCTATTGTTGATGTCAACCAGTGTCGTTATCAGCTCTTCACAGCAAAGAGAGGCAACATGATTTCGGCACAATTGCCACCATGCAGAGATTGCCTGTTTCAGCATGCCAAGCGGGCAAATTACCAAGCAGCAATATGGCGCAGATCCCTTGAATGCGCTCCTGTAGTAATCCCACCAACAGATTGTGGATGGTCTACAGGTGACAGTGGTGACCTTGAGATTCTGTGGATGAATGGTCCACCAGCACCATCAGCCGTTCTGGAGCTCATGAGCTGTAGCTGTGTACGCCACTGTGATGCAACAGACTGTACATGCATCGGAAACGGACTGAAATGCACTAAGATGTGTAAAATCCAGACGTGTGACAACCAAAACGAGGAAGACGAAGCAGACACAGACGTAGATGTAGATGATGAAAGCGACGACGATGGTAGCGGTCAAGGAATGTAAGACTAAGGCAGTGTAAAATGCAATTCAACCTCTCCTGACATTGGCCAGAGACATTAAGGTTGAGTTCTGAAGCTAGACCAAAATTGGTCGTTTTCATGACAACGTCAGTCTATTTGAACTACATGTAGGCCTAGGTAACTCATACAACCTAGCATACTAATACACCTACAGTGATAAATGGACTTGTGATTCTTTATAAAATTGAGAAATGATTTAATATAAAGACATCTAAATAAACGCGTTTTCTCTCATATTATGTAGAAATGCAATTCAAAATGTGATGTTTTTACCATAAAACGAGGCATTTATCTTAAACCTACCATCAAGCTATGGAACTTAAAAACTGCCATGATGCACCAGGATGTGTTTAGCGTTTAAATGGCTCAAGAAAATCTTTTCATTTCTGAGATACGAATTTTTAAAGGTACACTGTCAAAAAACAAGTTTTTTGCCCTAAAATGGCCGTTGCCATGGCAATCGACGATTGAAACCCAGCACAAAGCACCTCAAAATGTTTGTACTTTAAATAGCTATTCATTCCAAGTCTCGGATTTGTTTTGTTGTTGTAGATAATTTTTCTAAAATTGAAATTTCAAAAAACGCAATTTTACCCCAAACATGCCTATTTTCCCATGAAACTACAATAAAGCTACCAATTTGGAGTGGCAATCACACCCAAAAAGGTGGCCCGGACAAAGATCTTTCCAAAAAGTACAGTCAACCTTTGCCACCCGAGATGGTAATAAGAAGTTCGTTTTGGGTGATTGGCCCATGGCCTAATAGGGTTTAGAAGGGGCCCGCACCTTTAAATTTTAAGATGATTAGAAGTTGTGGAACATATTCAACGGCTTACATGTATAGTTTTCTGGTAATTCAGATGCAGGGAGTGCATGGATCTATCGATCACCACGCGGACAAAGCGTGGGTGGAGCTTAGCTACGGATTGGTGGTGCATAACTAAAACATGATTCCCACTTTAACTATCCAACAAACATATGGATCGCATCATCACATTTATGAGCGCAAGTGATAAAATCTATAGTATCCCATGTCGACACGGAGACTGGCCAACACAACAGGAAGATACATTAACAGCCATGGCAATCGCTTAGAACAAAATGGATTCCTAACTTTTTCAGCAAGTATTAGACCCTCTTTAGGAATTCTCGCGATTAGAGTTAAAATACTATATATGAGACACATATATTTTCTTTATATGTAAGACTGCAGATTTAATATCCCTGGCGAATTAAATGCTTGGACTATAAAAAAAAAGTTTATTGTGTATTAATGTTCATGTATAGATAATCTCGATTGTACCTGGAATTTATCATGTCTTCCTGGCTGCACGGGCATATAGTGAAGTGAATGATATATGGCTGAGATAAACATGCAAGCAAGTCACATAATTCAGAATAACAGCTTTTAACAGCCTCGTTTTTAAAGGACAATTCGGGGATGGTAAAAAGTGTGCTTTATTTGAAAGATTATTACATGTTTAATGAAATTGCGCCAGAATAATGACCAAATAGAAATAGCGTAACCAACTATCGCTAGATAAAGTCGGTAAAATTGACAATTTTTCGCACATTGGAGCGCTGCCATTTTATCGCGTCTAGCGACATCAGCCCCGCACCACTGCTATTGCTATGACGGGAGGCGCGAGGCCAAGGGGTACGGGTATATATTTTAAGGAAGTATACGTAAACGATAATAGCTGCCGACCTCGGGTTTAATATGATATAATGGATGTTAATATCGGACAAGAGGTTCAAAAGACTGGAATATATATAAATAAATTATTAATCTAAGATACGATCTGAGAATATGTTATCCATTTTTCGCAAAATTCAGCATGAGATGGTTTTTGTCTCGCAGACTCTATCTTTGCGTATTGTCATTAAATTGGAATGTGCTTAAAGCTGAACGAAATGCCTATTTGCCTGACCAACTATAATTTTGCCCACGTGAATATTGCCAGCGATATCACCAAATGAATTAATATTTTGACCTAAAATCTGGGAATTTTCATCGCCGATCAATATTGCTCGGCAAGCTGTAGTAATTTCAATAATTAAAATATTTTTAAGGAATTTTCCCCGTTATGTGACAACATTGTAAAGTTTCGGCACAGCTACTTCTGTCATTGTAGCTGTAATAAACATTCTGATAAAGGATGATGGATAGAGCGCATCCTGAAATTTGTGCTTGAAATTTTGCTGGCTCACTTTTTCCCGCAGAGTGTATCTTTTGAACCACTATGCCGATTCTAACATCTCTAGCATTGGATACATCTTCGAATTTGCAGCTACAGGTAGGTATCAGAATTATTACAATCGGTTCTGTGGTTCCGGCAATGGTATCTTGAGTCGGCTGAGTAATTTGACAATACGCACGTGTCAAGTGTGCCACTCCATTTAACCCTTATCGCATGGTGTAAAATGCATAATAGTCTACTTACAGAGATAGTGCCGGGGTACATTTTGAAGGAAAAAAATGTTGCCGAAACGTGTTGCTGTCGTGCACAGCAATGACTTACAGCAGCATTGTTACCAAAATGAACACATTCTGATAGGATAGAGAAAATGGAATCTATGCTTCAGCGGTCTAGGGGAGTAGTGAAGCGGGGTTCTGTTCGCTATTGTTCTTCACCGCAGGGGTGTCTTTGAGAACAATGGGGATCGTGTGTAGAAAATGGCGGACATCCGCACACAAAGGAAATGTATTTCGAGAACATTGGCGAACAGCCCCCACCGGCCACCCCACCCAACCCCACCCCCACCCCCGTATATTTGAGAGATTTTGAGAAGAATGGCGAACATCTGCGCACACCTGAGAATCAATATTTATTATATTCATGGTAAAAACCCTAGTACGTCCTGAAAATATTAGCCCCTAAAAGTTGGGTATTTTAAATTAAAAACTATAGTTGCGTGCGCACCCCCCCCCCCCCCCCCCCTCCGTGGTTATCTACCGTGGTAGCGTGGTATGTAAGGTACAAATAATAGATTTTAAGAGGTGTTCTGATAATAGGATGTAAAATAGAGTTCAAGAGGTGGTCTGATAAGGGAGGTCTATGAGGAGGTTGAGGAGTAGCGGAGAGGAGGAGGAGGAGGAGGAGGAGGAGGCTGAGGAGGAATGCTATAGCGGCCGGCCGTCTCTGCATGGCGCTGTTCTCTGCACGTATTTAAGCAGAGCACGCCTGTCTAGTTCGTGCCTGTCTAGTTCGTGCCTGTCTTTCGTGCCTGTCTAGTTCGTGCCTGTCTAGTTAGCCGCTGATATTTGTTCTTTTTCAAAGAAACGTTTTGAGTGTAGATTTTAAGAGAATAATTTAAAAAAAATATTAAGTGTGCGTTAAAGACATAACAAAATGGCAGATAATTTAAGCGCCGATATTAAAGAATGTGAAGAGGCGGTTAATGTGATTTTGCAGCAGATGCGTGACTCTGATGTCGCTAGATTAAACATGGATCTACCCTTATCACCTGATGAACATGTAGATAACCTTTTATATTAGGGTTCTATGTTATATGAACCTGACTTTACAATTCCGCACGCATCTGATGAACATAACGACATTGCATTACGTGATGTAAATGATAGTGCTGTCAACTCTGTTCCTGATTACTGTGAAGTCATTCCTGAACTGTCCTATTACGAATACCGATGCTGATATTTTCAATTATCTGGATGATTTATATGATTATAACGTAATCATACCTACTCAACCTGCTTCTACCGATCATACGAGTACTGAACTAACTATTCCTAATCTGAGTACCGTACCGTCATCATTTTTCAATTATCCTCGTAACGATTGTGACGTAATTGATCCTAATTATTCGACCGATGTACGTGATGGACACGATCTAAATTTAATTGACGTTGCACCAGTTCCAGACTGTATTGCGCCATTTGCTAATGACCTATCTCAGGATTTAGTATACCTTCTTAATGATTACGATGAAAATTTGTTTGATGACGCATCCCTTCTTGACTTTATTGCGCCTTCAGCTAATGATCTATCACTGGATTTAGCATGCCTTCCTAACGATTCCGACCTAAATTTATTTGATGCTGCGCCAGTTCCTGACTGTATTGTTCCTTCTGCTAATGACCTATCTCCGGATTTAGCATGCCTTCCTAATGATTCCGACCTAAATTTATGTGACGTTGTGCCAGTCTGTATTGCGCCTTCTGCTAATAACCTATCTTCGGATTTAGCATGCCTTCCTAATGATTCCGCTTATCGCATCGATGTTCCTACTCATCAAAGTCTTATTGACACGCGTGCAGATCATTCGACAGATGAAATCAGTCTCCTCGCTGATGAAATCAGTCATTGTATAGCAGACAACATAGTGCTTACAGATGATCTACTTAATCATTATTTGCAATGCGTTCGCCGCAAGCACGCTCAAATCGGAGGGTCGGTATATGATTATACCAACTAAACACCTAAAAAAAGCAAGTTCCCCCCTAAATATGAGCTAATATTTTCTAAGGTATATAACTGACTGCAATGCAATTTCTCACAGATCACCGGTCCCACTATAGCACCAATATGAGAAATTGATTACCTCATAGACTTAGCCGTGGCTGACTGAGCGAGCACAAAAGGCAAAATTGAGCCATTTCAAAAGTTGCGAAATCAGACATATCCTATGCTAGAGAAATTTCACTCATTCAGGCACTAGCTGTGTGTACAGTTGTGTATTTAAACAATGGCACGTTTATCAAACCAGAATAGGGCAATTGCCATTGGTCTTTTGGAGGCCAATTTTTCAGTGAAGCAGGTTGCGCGTAGAATGGGCGTCAGCCCAAATGCAATCAGAAAACTGCGCCAAAAATTCCAGCAGACAGGTGAGGTAAAAGATCGAGCGAGGATTGGCAGGCCAAAAGTCACAACTCCGGGCCAAGATCGTCTGATCACAAACCTGACACTTCGAAGGAGAATATGCACAGAAAGGGAGATCCGGGATATGCTCCATGCAGCTGCTGGAGCTGGAGCCAGACGCATCAGTGAACAAACTGTGAGAAATCGGCTTCATGGTGCTGGACTGTATGCTCGCCGATTGGTAAAAAAGGCTGTTCTGTTACTGCGCCATAAGCAAACACGTCTGGAATGGGCAAGCAACCATGAACGCTGGACAAGGCAGCAATGGGCAAATGTGATGTTCACTGATGAGATGCGGGCCTGTCTCAGACACATTCATGGACGGAAACGTGTATGGCGTCGTCGGGGCGAGCAGCATTCAGAATGCTGTGTGCAACCTGTGACAGCATTTGGAGGAGGCAGTGTCATGGTGTGGGTAGGCATCAGTGCAAGAATAAAGACTGCCCTCATTCCTATCAATGGTAACCTGACTGCAAATCGCTATGTTACTCAAATAATCGAGCCACATCTGTTACCATACGCTGCCGCCATGGGGAATGGATTTCTTCTCATGGATGACAATGCGCGTCCTCACCGGGGAAGAATCGTTAAAGAGTTTCTCACAAACAACGGTATTCAGAGAATTCAGTGGCCGTCTAACTCTCCAGATCTCAACCCCATAGAGCACATTTGGGATCAGTTGAAGCGGGCTGTTTACAGCAGAGTTACAGATGACACTATTCTTGGTGACATGCATCGCTTGCTACAGCAGGAGTGGATGGCTATCCCACAACGTCGTATCACCAGGCTCATTAACACTATGAGGGAGCGGTGTCGTAACGTGATACAGCGCCATGGAGGATACACTCGTTATTGACTTTGTTACATCTGTGATCAAGTGATTCACTGTATCTTTGTTATGATTTGACTTAACGCTCAATGAAATCGCATTTAATGAAATGAATTGTTAATTAATAAAATTGGATTTCGCAACTTTTGAAATGGGTCAATTTTGCCTTTTGTGCTCGCTCAGTCAGCCACGGCTAAGTCTATGAGGTAATCAATTTCTCATATTGGTGCTATAGTGGGACCGGTGATCTGTGAGAAATTGCATTGCAGTCAGTTATATACCTTAGAAAATATTAGCTCATATTTAGGGGAGAACTTACTTTTTTTGAGGTGTTTATATATCTGTGGAGACTGTACGCAAATACTGCAGTAAAAAGTTTCATCTCGAAGGTACTGAATGTAATGTCTCTTTTAAAAGTTATCCTATAGCCGATACACCACTTTCTCATTCTGAGTTCGTGTCAGGCGTCTTTCAATCTTTGCTTGATACGTATAGTGAATATAGCAATGTTCAGCCGAATGATCACGTGAGAATCGAGTTAATTCACCCTTCTTTGGAAATGCCGATAGCGATGGATTTTAGGCTATGGAATGAAATTACGTCTGACATAATTTTAGAATCAGTGGAAAAAGTAATTCAGTCAAAGTAGGTTATCAAAGGGTTTTGAATTTCACGTTTTTCGTGTAGAGGACTACAATCCAGGTGGCCGAAATGATACTCTCCTAGGTGCGATCAATTCTAGACATTTAAATTTTATTTAATTTACATTCATCTTATTTAGATGCGTACATGCGTATTAAAAATGTATTATACCCATATGCGCCGATTATCCATTCTGTTTCGTGGCAGGAATATTTTTAGGAATAAAATTTATTGGAAAAAAGAACAAACTAATCTCTACACGTGAATGGAATAATTTGATATGTAATAAAACATATTTGACGCATAAGGCGCGTGAATATCATACAGCATGTTGTATTCCTGAACGCGAAATTAATAGTACTGATTGGAACAAATTTAAGGAACATTTTCGCAATCAATTTTCTATTCAAGTCTACTCAGAGTCATCGCGCTTCCCCGAGTTTACCGTGCATACATCTTATGCATTCAGAACGTGATAATCATATATCCTTAATCACGTCTATGGCCACATTTCTTTTGGTACGTAATTACTGTACGCGGTGTAATGTGACATACGATCGTGATCACTCATGCGCTGCACGCTGTCGTAGTTGTCAGACACTTTATTCTGATAAAGGATCTTGTACTTCTACAGATGCTACGCATAAGATAATGTGTACTGATTGTCATGGTAAGTTTAATAACCAACAATGCATGGCGAACCACCTCTCTAATGGGACCTGCGAAATGGTGAAGGCATGTCCCCACTGTTTCAGTCGCATACATAAAGATGACGATGAACACGTATGCGGTATGACAAAATGTCGCGCATGTAAAGAAAAGTATGTCACTACTGAAAATCATACGTGTTATCATAAAGTAATTGAAGAACATATTATGTTATTATCCCACGCACGCTCTATGCGTGCGAATGCTGACATTTGTGGTTACGAAGATTTTCAAAAATACATCATTGACGACATAGAAACATATTTATCGCCTATTGACAGTAGCAATAGTAATATTCTAGCTGAGCATAAAGTCAATCTCGTGGTTGCCAACATATGCTGTGATCCGTGCTTCGAGCAGCTGCTCAAAGATGATTGCTCTACATGTCATCGTGGCACGAATTATGGATATGTTCGCTTTCACGAGATAGACGCAGTAGACCAGTTCATTAGCTGGTTAATATGTGCTAAGGCTACGCGTGTCGGTAAAAAAATCATGAGAAAATATGTTTTCTCTTACTACTTGGTGATCGCTCACAATGCGCTTGCCTATGATTCTCTTTTACTCCTTCAATGCTTTCGCAAATCCGCTAACCTGCATCTTAAACCTACAAATATTATCATGCACGGTCATTCAGTTCTCTCATTTGACATAGGCACTATTCGGTTTATCGTTCCATTAACTTTTTTCCCCTTTCATTATGTAAGGTGGGCGATGCTTTTAATCTTCCTGTTCGTAAGGGGACATTTCCCCATCAGCTCAACATGCCTCAATATTGGGGTAAGGTAATACCCTTTCCCGAGAGGGAGATATTCTGTCCACAAAATATGAATGCGAATGAATTAATTGAATTTGATCGCTGGTACAACTACCAGATATCTAGACACGAGCACTACGATGTTGATACAAATCTCATCGAATATTGTAATGATGACGTAACTGTCTTACGTTTAGCCATGTCTAGATTTAAGACTTTATTTTCTGAATCGACGGATGGCTAAAATCCATTTGTGACAGGGATAATGCTAGCGGGGGGCGTGTAATACAGCCTATCATGCTTTATGGCTTCGACCTGAGAGCGTACAGACGTTACCTGATTTCTCACTAAGAGCAAAACGTGCTTATAGCGTTTTGGGTGTAGAATGGATGGAATGGGTCAGTCAATGCGAAGGTCACCAAATCGTGCATGCGCTAAATGGGGATGGACAGAAAATATGCGGACATTATGTGGATGGAATTGATGTATCTGAAAATATTATTTTCGAGTTTTTAGGTTGTAAATTCCACGGACATGAGTCTGCTTGTTGCGGTGATAAGCGTGATATGACATATACACCATATGGCGATCAGACATATGAAGAAGTATATTCTGCGCTTCAATGTCGCATTTCTTTATTTGAATCGCACGGATATAGGGTGAGAATTATGTGGAAATGCGACTTTAAGAAACAAGTCGCTGATTCCTCCTTTCTAAATGATTTTATCACCGAATTGGACATAGCCCACGCAATATCTCCACGTGATGCGCTATTCGGTGGGCGTACATCTGTGATTCGTTTATTTATGGAAGCGGATGAGCATATTTCGAATATTTAGACTGTGTTTCCATGTATCCTTCAGCGATGAAACAATGCTGTTTTCCAGAAGGCTCATATACGGTTCTAGGAGGCGATGACTTGAGTGATAAGACGGCGCATGACTTCATTGGTCTTGTTAAATGCAAAGTCCTTCCACCTCGTGATTTATACTTTCCCATGCTACCTGCTAGAATAAATTCATGCCTCATGTTTGTACTATGCGCCGAATGCACAAAAACTGAACAATCTTCTGGATGCGAAAATATGGAAGAACAGCGCAGTTTATACAGAACATGGACTACTCCAGAGTTACAGCTAGCTATACGCAACGATTATGTCATTAAAAACATGTATGAAGTATGGCGTTATCATCGCAATATGAGCCGCATGGCGACAATGGGTTATTTTCAGAATACATTAACCGTTTTTTGAAAATTAAACAGGAAAGTAGCGGTTATCCTGATTGTGTCAGTAGTGAGAGTGAAAAGATGAATTACGTGGCTGACTATTATAAACATGAAGGAATACAGCTCGACCCTGCCAAAATATCGAATAACCCGGGTTTGCGCTTTGTTGCTAAATCCTGTTTGAATATTTTATGGGGACGATTTTCTCTTCGTGATCATAAAAATAATAGCATGATATCAACACGTAAAGGTCTTCTCTCCCTTCTGAATGATAAAAGTAAAACTGTAGGCTCCATTACATTCCTGAACGATAGTCTTCTAATGGCCTCCTATTCGGTCAATGACGAGTACGTTCAGTCACCATTAAATACCAACTGTATTCTTGCATCTTTCGTGACAGCTTATGGTCAAATAAAACTATGAAGTCCTGTCCTTACTCGGACGCCGCATAGTCTATCACGATACAGATTTGGTGGTATTTAGTACCCGTGAAGGTGAGCCGATCATTCAAGAACGAAGTGGGTATCTAGGTTCTTGGACGAGTGAAATCCCCTCCGATTACCAATTAACAAGTTTTTGCGCACTCGGTCCAAAAAACTATAGCTGTGAAATGAAGCGTTGTGATGATCCATCGACCGTTAAACAGGTAACGAAGGTTAAAGTTTTAACACTGGGTACTGAACAATAAAAACAAGTTAATTTTGATACAATGAAAAAATCCATTGAACAAATTATAAACGATGGTGGAATTACGGATAGTAATAGCGTACTATTAAGCTACTTATCAAAGATCATGCGCACTGATCATTTTAGAATTCTTTCAGTAAATAGCAGTAAGATTTTCAGACCCATCTTTAAAAACCGAATTTTGAAACTGGGAGATTTATGATCAGTACCATACATATGGTTACACTAGCATAATATAAATAGTAGCATTGCACTTTTTTTTAGTCAGTACGCAAACAATGTCGGTGTCATCCATGTCCGCTGAAGCCACACTAGCTGCTTGCACTATGATAACAAATATTGCTAGTCTGTGTAACGTTGATAAGGATAAGATGCGTGCATTGTTTATGAGGAGCATGCAGTTCGCTTTAAGAGATGGCATAATTAATGCGGGAAGAATTATACTCATGTCTGAAATTAGCAAGGGTTTATTAACTGAATATGGGATAGACATTGGGTTCGCGTATTATTGTTGCAAAGTTACGTTAACCGATGTCTTACTCATTCATAGCGTATGCTTAGTTATCGCTCGCATTTCAAGTCTTATATTACCGCAAAAATATTTTGACTGAAAGTTGTAGGCATCCGCATGAACTTACAGTCAGAGTTTTCAAAATATTTTGCGCATCCAGCGATAATACACATCGACTTTAGGATACTGAGTCTCTCAGTCGTGTAATGGTTACAAGTTACGTGTTATTGCTTATAAAGTGTGCATTGAGCGGTAGAAGACATTGTTTGTTCCGCGTGAATATGTACGTTATTAATCGTACAAACACGCACCATATATTCAAATTAAGCGCGTCTATGTACGTCATTGTAATGCACGTGTTCCTCTGTTTGCCATTGTGTTGCATGGTATTTTCGCCAGATGGTGTTCAATCCGTGTGCGGATGATCGTTATTGTTACTAATGATATATAAAGGCATCAGTTTCATGCTATGACTATTCGTTCTCCACGATGGTGTCTGATCCTTGCTTTAAATATTTAAACTGCTCAGCATTTTGGTGCGATCTTGGTAATTCGCGTAAGGCGCGAACAATACGTTTTGGTGAAAAATGGTGTATCAATCTACGTCAGTTTCATCCTGACGGTTATCCTACTAAACGTGGTTTATATTTCAGCGTAGTGGCGTTTAAACAGTTGTTACAAATCATACCTGATCTTGAAGACACGGTAAAACGTGCGCACAAAAAAGAAGGCATACTATTTACATATTCATTGGACAATTCTGTTCGCATTTCCATCTGTGACGAATTTCCGTATATTGCCATACGCTATTTTTTCTGCTCTGACGCAGAACCACATACCACACGTTGTGGTTTATACCTGCAAGACAACGAATGGGAATTATTGAAACAGAACGCGAGTAATTTGTTGGCTGCATTGCCTAAGTTTTATGTGCCTCCTGACGTGAGCGGTGAATTGCTGTTTAGCCCGATACCTCAGTGCTTTGACAGTGTGAAAAAAGATAAAGCGAGAACATGAATGACATTCCATCCACTAGTGATTCCGCAGAGATGTCTAATCATGCCACGCTTATTACGAACAATATATACCTTGATGAGATTTTAAGCGATGATGAACTAAATCTCCTCGATGACGATACCATCAAACTGTGTCACTATTGTAAAACTACGGGGCACCACACCATTATTGTCCTACGAATCATGTACAAAAGATTAGCCAGAAATTATTCGCATTCATGCTGTGTGAAAAGATACATTCGTTGGTTGTATGAGATTGTTACAGTTGTCTAGTAAATCATCCGAGTCAACGGGAACATCCTTGTTTAGGGATTGATGTTGACCGTAATCTAATTAACAATTTTGAACTGTATAATGAGGCAGCATTATTAGGAATGGATGAAGCCGAATATTGCGCTCAACTAGCCTGCCATTACGATATATAGGAACATTGTATTGATCCGTACCGCATGTGTATGATGGAATGGTATAGGTACGTTGTGGATGTAATATATGAAAAACATATGATGTCGCCATAACTATAATTAATATTTTCTCTATGCGCATATTAATTTATTCAGTTTTATTTAAAATTATCCATGCATTTTTATGCATTAAAAAAACCATTGTTAATTTAAAATATAATCATAAGAAGGTTCCACCTACTTAATTGTTTATATATATATATATATATATATATATATATATATATATATATATATATATATATATATATATATATATATATATATATATATATATATATATATATATATATATATATATTTGTTTAAATTAACATAATTGAATGTTTTATTTCGTCAATCGTAACTTTGGAAAATATGTCGTATTTCGTTTTTTATTTCGTAAAAGCGTATCTTTGTGATGATATGTATTATTGATGTCAGTATTAATAAAAAGGTTTTAAAATTGTATTTCGCTTGTTCAGCACTAGCACCTCACTCTCTCTCTCTCTTTATGTGTCGCTAGCGACTCGCTATTCACTCCCCCGCCGCCTCCGCATGCGCTGGTATGCCCGTTTTTCACTTGACAGAGGCACTTGTCGGCGCGTGCCATTT
Source organism: Chaetoderma sp. LZ-2023a (assembly GCA_034401795.1). Lineage (NCBI taxonomy): Eukaryota > Metazoa > Mollusca > Caudofoveata > Chaetodermatida > Chaetodermatidae > Chaetoderma > Chaetoderma sp. LZ-2023a. The sequence continues at coordinate 3,785,351 of CM067360.1, forward strand.
CTATTCTTTAGAGAAGAATGGGGGCAGGTGAAGGATTAAGAGTGAGATGAATAGCGCATTTCATTATGTGCATACTTAAATAAAACACCGCTAGACGGTTTTTTGTTCAATTTCATGGTAAAATATTCACTGAATATGGTGTTTATTTTTGTAACTATTTAAAGATGACATGGATTCGTCGCGCAAGTATCTGATGTCATAATCATACACTTAAACGTTCATAGCATTTCTCCTAAGTTACGTCTTGAGTATCTGACGTCACAATCATATTCTTAAATGTTCATAGCATTTCCCCTACTTCTTGAGTATTTGACGTCACAATCATAGCATTTCTCCTAATTTTACGTCACAATCATATTCTTAAATGATCATAGCATTTCACCTAAGTTACGTCTCGTGTATCTGAGGTCACAATCATAGCATTTCTCCTAATTTTATGGTGCAATCATATTCTTAAATGATCATATCATTTCTCCTATGTCTCGAGTATCTGACGTCACAATCATAGCATTTCTCCTAAGTTATGTCTTGAATATCTGACGTCACAATTATATTCTTAAGGCTCGCTAACCAGTAAGCATTGATAAAGTATTCGCAGAAGAGTAACTACATATTACATCATAGTGTTACCATAGTGACGGTTCACGCACATTCACGTACGACTAAGGTATATATATATATATATATATATACGCATGAGCGTATACCTCCTTAGTCGTACGTGGACGTGTATGTCCACGCAATGGCAACATCACTTGACTGCAATATGGCGTTACACCACCCATTTACTATGATTCTCAGTGCGGTAAAACTGAGATGATAAAAGCACTAATAAGAGATCCCTACGCCATTACTCCCCCTCCATAGAGGATTGTGTACTGCTGCGGTGCGTGGCAAGATAGATATAACGATTTGGCGAAAGAAGTTGAATTTAAAGAGGGTGTGAATGTTGAACTAGACAGAAGTTGCAGAACATAGGTGGTACTCGACGATTTGATGAATAAATGCGACGAGAATATGGCTCACCTATTTACAAAACGTTCTCACCATGAGAATTGTACCGTAATATTTGTCGCACAAAATCTGTTTCACAAGTCACACAATCAACGTGACTTATCAGTTAACTGTCACTACATGGTATTGTTTAAGAATCCACGTGATGCATCATCTATTCATTCTTTATCTAATCAGATGTACTCAGGCAATACAAAGTATTTGATCGAATCATATGAGGACGCTACACGCGAGACTCACACATATCTACTCCTAGATTTGAAACAGACGACACCTGACAATATCAGACTACGTTCATCTGTTCATCCGAAGGAGGGCTGCTACGTTTACATACCTAAGAAAAATGGCATCACCTAAAATGGAACGCCATTTACCTATGCTGCAATTTTTGGCTAAAGTAAAGCCTTCATTCAGAAATGATGCAATCAAACAGTGTTCGAACGAATTGGTGGATGTACTATGTGAATCATGCCTAAACGTATTACGTGGGAATGTGCATCTCACTAAATCACGATACAACCAGCTGAGTAAATATAGAGGGAAAATGCGAACACTGACAAGTCACGGTGTGCCATATGCACATAAAAGAAAATTGTTGCAAATAGGTGGATTTTTAGGAGGCTTATTACCAGCGGTGATCGGTATGCTTGCGCCATTAATTGGCAAACTGTTCACGTGAAAGGATGGAACATACACATAAAATGGCGCTAGTTCCTCACGAATTGATAGGTAATTTAAATGAACAAAGTAAAATATCATTGCTACAGGCAGATCCATCGATACGTAAAGCTATTAGTCTCGACAACGAGATATCCACTATATTAGCCACACACGATCTGACTGAGAATGAAAAAGCAAAATCGTATTCACAAGTATTGGATAAGTATGGGCATTACTATCAGCAAACGCAAGGACAACAATATCAACTGATGCCTCTGCAACCCATAACTAAATACGGTGCACTGTCCACACAAATACTTGAACGTACGATGAGGGAATACCAAAAACGTACAAGACAAAAGCCAGTGGAGTAATTGATATTTTATGTTCGGTTCCTCAACGTTTTCACGTTAATGACCTGGGCGAAGTGACAATAGAGGGTACGTTTTTCCCCAAAAAGTAATGTACTAGACCTGCTTACAAATGTAGTAGTGCATGGGCGTAAACCTCTTATGGCTGGTATGCGTGATCAAGTGGAGGGAAAGTTTCTTAATCTGTTACGTGACCTAAACATACCCCGTAGATTTGTAGGGCAAGAGAAAATTATGAGACAGATATATAATGGTGCAGAAAAGGATGATAACGCCAGTGAGTACACGCCTACGCCCATGAGTAAAAGAATACGTAGAAAGAGTTCTCTAGTGGGCAACAGGAAGAAAAAGGGACATTCAATTCCAGTGTGGGTAAATTTAGATAAGTCATGAATGATGCTAAATTGGCAAAAGTATATTTTGATCCGAAACATTACGCATCTTTTGGTGGGAAAGAAAAGCTATATAATGCATTCAAAGGTAAAATACCGCGCAACTATATCGGCAAATGGTTAAAACACCAAGAAGTATATACCCTTCACAGACCGCAGAGAACAAAGTTTGACAGGCGAAAAATAAGAGTTTCAGCCATCGATGAACTATGGCAGGCAGATCTATATTCGATGGGTATGCTGGCAAAAGAGAACAACAACGTGTTATATTTGCTATGCGTAGTTGATGTCCTTTCAAAATACCCATGGGTGGAATGCCTTTATAGTAAAACGTCGTCAGCAGTCAAGAAAGGGTTAGAAACAATATTGGAGCTGACTGAGCATCACCCACACGCTATTCAAACAGACAAAGGGGGCGAGTTCATAAACCATGTAATGAAAAACTGTTTGAAAGATAATGGAAGACATTTCTACACGTCTCAAAATGAAACGAAAGCGGCAATGGTAGAGTGTTTTCAATGCACCCTGAAGGGTCGAATATACAGATACATGACGCATAAAAATACATGAAAGTATATCGATGTATTACCTAGTTTAGTCGCAGCATACAATAACACCACACATTCCAGTATGCGCATGGCTCCTTCCAAAGTCGACCGTAGTACTGAGTTAATCGCATGGAGAAATATATATGGAAAGAAGACGAAGAAACGTTCCAAATCTAAAAACAGCCCTACTCAAGGTGCCCATGTTAGAATATCACAAGCAAAAATGCCATTTGAAAAAGCATATCGCGGGCAATTGAGTCGCGAATTGTTTAAGGTGCGTGAGGTGCTTACAGACAAAAAGCCATACTTATGTAAATTAGAAGACTATGGAGGCGACCTGATTATTGGTAATTTTTATTGTGATGAGATACAGCAAGTGATAGAAGAAAATGATAAAGAGTACGCCGTGGAAAAAATACTTAAAAGTAGAAAAAATAAAAAGGGACAACGCGAGTATCTGGTAAAGTGGCTCGGTTACCCAGCCAAGTTTAACACATGGGTTAATGAACTAAGCACTGTACATCATTAACAATGGATGAATATATAGAGAGAAGATCAGATCAGAGTATGTGGCGAATGATGGGTTCACGAGTACCGAAAGAAGAAATAGTATACCTAGCTCAAAATATAATAATTTATATCATAATCATTACATGTATCGTGAACCTGAGCATACAAAATGGGCAATCAGGCATATGGATATCGCTTTTGAGTGGATCTCTAGGGTATATATTGCCTAGTCCGCACATAAAGACGTTCATACATCCTTCAACTCAGAATGAACGAGGATCAGTTTTACATAACCCTTCCGAGCAATAGTAGTACCCAGTTCTTTCCAGACAATAAGATATCAGAGTTTTGAACATGTCTGCAAACTCCATTAACATTAGATGGCGAATGGGAAGTGGGCCGCTCGAGTGTGTTATATCCGAGGAGTTGGCTTACTATTGCAGAGGAAAGTTTTGTCCAAATATATGCATTTACTAAGAAGAAGATAAAGAAGAAGAAGAAAGGTAGTGATGCACCAGAAGAAATTAGCAAAGATGCAAGCGCATCAGAAATAGAAAAGACAATGACATTTCCGCTAGTTTTAAAAGATGGTTTCGGTAATCCACGTCCTGCCGATTGGGGAAAACGGGCACGAAATGATCGGGGAAAAGATGTGCGAAATGATCAAACAAATAATGTCGGTAAAAAACGTACAGATAGAAGCGAACATTATTATGTGCAAACAGAAGCTCCATTTATCAGCGTACCGAAATGCTACTATGCTGTAAAAAATATGGTAGACTATCTAAATGGGCAGATAGAGAGCAAGACAAGATTTAGACACAAATTTTCTTTTTTTCAATTTTTACTTGCATCGCGCAAATCTAGTTTCTCTCACAGTTAAAGCTAATTATGCTATACGCTTAGGTGGAGGAGTAGCAAATTTAATTGGATTCGAAGGAGGAAAAGTACATATGGGACCTATAGACTTTAAAGAATCATTTCGTTCAAATCGTGAGGGTGGTCCTTAGACCGCGTATATATATTTACTGTGACATAGTCTCACACAGCATGGTAGGCGATACTTCCACACCACTACTCAGAGTGATACCCGTTTCTAGTACAGATGGAGGGAAAGATATATGTCAGTGGACGTTTTCTGATAATTCTATACCGCTCTGTGTCAAAGAACTACATCGATACTATTGGAATACTTATAACGGATAGAACTGGTGCCATTGTCACATTCAAGAACAGAGCATCACTGAGTGTACTCTGTTGGCATTTCAGACGACAATGACAACGACAATGAGAGGGACGATGAGAGGGACAATGAGAGGAAGAATGACTGCTCCAGTGTTGGTGCGTTACTATGTGAGGATAGCAAGCCATGGACATATTCCAGTTTTTGTAGGCACACGATACCAATCAGGACATGGACTCGGTAATATCTTAGGCGGACTATTACGTTCAGCAATACCTATCGCAAAAAATGTGGCTAAATCTGTAGGTAAACAAGCTCTTAGTGCTGGAATTGGACTAGCTGAGGAAAAAATGTTAAAACGGGCATTAAAATCGAGAGCATGTGGTGTTGCCAGGTCTTTGATAATGGAAGCTGTAACAGCAGTGCGTGGTAGTTTAAGACCACCTCAACCTAGATGTAAAAAGAGGAATAATACAGGTAATGCTCAGTCAATGCGTGCGATACCGAAGCGGAAGGGTCGCAATAGATGGCAGAGAAAACAAGCTTTAATTAACAAACAATATGGAATTTAATCAAACATGTGAGTGCTTGAAGAGCGAATTAGACATTTTTCAGATGCATCCCATGGTGACGACACTGGAGTCTGCAAAATGGGAACAGTTTCAGCCTGTATCTAGTTTATCAGATAGTGGACCAATCGAGTTTTACGTCAGTGGGTCTGCTGATAGATATTTAGATCTTACGCAATCTTATCTTTCGATTAGAGTTAAGCAAGTAAAGCTAGATCGAAATGGTGATGAGAAGACACTCGAGGCGAATGACCTGATAGTGCCTGCGAATAATCTTTTGCATACGATGTTCTGTCAAGTGGATGTTTTTTTGAATGGAAAGTGTGTCAGTGACTCGAAAGAAAATTATGCTTTCCGCTCGTACATTGGGACATTACTAAATTATGGCTGCGATGCCGCGTCCTCGCATCTACAACTTGCCGGATGGAAAATAGATGATGCTGGTGAATTTGATAATATTACCAATACTAACTTAGGATTTCAAGCACATAGAAGAATGATGGCGCAGAGTAAAACAGTGCAATTAATAGGCCGCATACACAGCGATATGTTTCTACAGGACCGATTTTCCTGCTCGGTTCCATTGATTTGAGAGTACGCCTACAGAGGAGTAAAGATGCATTCGCCATTATGGCCGCAGAAGGAGAGAGGCCTAAATTGAAAATATTGTCAGCTAACTTATTTGTACGCAAAGTTATCCCATCAGCAGATCTGCTAGTGGCACACGCTGTTACTCTGAGACAGACAAGTGCGAAATATCCTGTTCGCAGGGTTGTGTGTAAAACCTTTAGAGTACCTAGTGGTGTTATGAGCATCGATAGAGATAATATATTTATTGGTCAGTTACCTACTAGAGTATTATTCGCTTTTGTACCTAATGATGCCTATAATCGTGTGGTACATAAAAATCTGTTCAAGTTTGATAACAATAATAACACTACCTACGCTACATGTTATATAAATGGAGAAGAGGTTACAAGATCGCCAATGCGCCCTTCGTTTAGCGACGACATTTACTCGGACGCTTATTTCTCACTATTCAGTGGTACTGGGGCGTTATTCAAAGACCGAGGATACCTGATAAATAAGTCACAGTTCAGACATGGAACCACATTGTTCGCATGGGATTTTATGCCAGATCTAGCTGATTCAGAGCATCGCTACCCTACACGCACTGGTTCGTTAAGAGTGGTCTTCCATTTTGCTCAAGCACTTACCGTTACAACCAATGTAATTCGCTATGCTGAATTTGATAATACAATAGAAATTGGATCAGACTATTAACAGATTATTAACAAATATGTTGAATACATTTGAAATAGAGGATCTATTATTCGGCGACAATAAAATGCGTGAACAATTTCTCGGCGTTTTTCCAATTGACAATGTACCCGCACATATTAAATATGGCCCGGCTTCATTAGTAATAAACACGCATCCCAGTAATAAATCTGGACAACATTGGGTGGTACACTAGAAATGGAAATGCTGAATACTTTGATCTTTATGGAAGACGCCCTTCTGATGGAAGAATGATATCAAATGTACAAAATGGACACCATGTGAGTATTTATTATTTCACCAATGAATGTGTTCAACCAGCCATGACGTCAACTTGCTGAAATTATTGTGTATATTTCTTATACCATCGTTCGAGAGTTGTACAAATGAAACACATATTATGGGCGCTAAGAAACAGAGACAAAAATCATGTGATAGTGAAACGTCTGACATGCAGGATTATGAATAAACAGAAAAAATGATCATGTTTAATGTATAATTATTCATGTACTATGTTTTCTTTTTAATTATCGTGAATAAATGTCGCCATTATTTATTATTTAAAAAAAATGCACGTGTCAATAAAAAATACATTTATTTTGTAAAAAATATGTTATTATTTCTTTGTGTTCCCTTCTCACCCCTCAGCCACCATCCCCAATTATCAACATTTTGATACACCACGATGGATGAATGGCGATAATGGCTAAAAAATTAATGGTACACTAGGCGCGCGAGGCGTACCACAATGATCCAAAGATCCAAATTTAATCGTATTCACATCGTGACAATGACAAAAAATGCGGACATATTTGAAAACAGAGAAAACCATATGACGTGCTCTGTAATTGAACCCTGTGTAGCAATTCCAGTTTTCTATATAAAAAAAATGTCATTCAAACATGGTGTGATGCAATAGTTACGTTTTGGGTTAACGATTCCCCACTGACTTCGGATACTAGAATTACTTGAAAAACGTACTAGCTTAACTGGACAATGTCCTAACGATTACAAATTAGCATAGGTTAGGCCACCATGCATATACATATTTACTGTACAGCCTCGTGCTCGGCAAAGATAACGTTGGTGCGGGGATGACGTCAGAATCTCGTGAAATCTCGCTCTCGTTGCAAGAAAATGGCACCGCCCGGGAGATAAAACAATCCCATATTTACGATGGTATAATTACTCGTATTATTTGTCTGTTGTTTTTATTTAGGATCCAATATGTTAGTCATATACTCGTCTTTCAAATAAAGTACACTTTTACCAATCCCGGAATTGTCCTTTAATCTGAATGACAGATGTTGTTTACCTTCAAGCAGCTCATACAAAGTCGGTATTTCATTGCTTTCAAGGACATGATTGGCAAGGTTGCATAATAAAGCATATATACTATAAAATGAAGACAGAACGCAGAGTTTAAATGCTTGTCATGGAGATTATTTATTTGACATTTTCAGAGATATTCTTGTTATATATACTATGTATACATGTCTGTAGTAATAGGTCAGAGATCCGGATATAGGCTCGTCAACAGTATTTCAGGTTCCATATCTAATCCTTAATTAATAAAAAAAATAAAATAAAATAATAATAGGTGCAGATCGGGTGCGGACGATGTACTCAAAGCACATAGTTTGAGTGGAATCGTATGGGTACACCTATAGATAAGCCATTGAGTGTACATGTTGTCATCTTAGCAGTTGATATGACCCAATTAGATATATGATGTCGAATTTCTCATTCAGATGTAGAGAAGTATTGAGGATATGCAAGTCCTTGTATATATTTGGCTTGTGGGAGATTTTCAATAGCCAACAAATGACAAACGGGAAATTTTCAATCTCCAACAAATAACAAATAGTACGAACACTCCATCTAATATCTAGCCACAATGGAGAAAGACGACTAAAGCATCCATTCAAATTCTTCGACTAAGGAATCACCAACCATCATAGCACATACTACCAACGTTGGGCTAATTTTATAACACCCTAATTTAAAACGGTTTGGGCCATCAATTGCAACAATTAAAAGAATGAACGATGATATTATTCACACATCCACCTCTGCCCTTGCATGTGAGTGGGCAACTAGCAGCAGCAGCAGCAGCAGCAGTAGTAGTAGTAGTAGTAGTAGTAGTAGTAGTAGTAGTAGTAGTAGTAGTGGTAGTAGTAGTAGTAGTAGTAGCAGCAGCAGCAGCAGTAGTAGTAGTAGTAGTAGTAGTAGTAGTAGTAGTAGCAGCAGCAGCAGTAGCAGTAGTAGTAGTAGTAGTAGTAGTAGTAGTAGTAGTAGTAGTAGTAGTAGCAGCAGCAGCAGTAGCAGTAGTAGTAGTAGTAGTGGTAGTAGTAGCAGCAGCAGTAGTAGTAGTAGTAGCAGTAGCAGTAGCAGTAACAGTAGCAGTAGCAGTAGCAGTAGCCGTAGCAGTAGCAGTAGCAGTAGTAGTAGTAGTAGTAGTAGTAGTAGTCGAAGTGAACGCACGGGTTTATTTAGCTCTGCAATTGCTGCCCGAATGTAGATAAATTTTAAACATATATTTCGTATTAGTATTTCCTTTCAAACTTTATGTTTAATTTGTAAATTCTTGTCTTGGATGGAGCGGATTTTGTGTCCAAATTTTCTAAAGGCACTCCTCTTAGCTGGCGGAATCCGCCATTTAATAGGACTCCTCTTACTGTGATCAATGCAATACATTTCTCCCCGCGCCAGTATGCTATTTCTATAGTTCGTTGGCTAGCGTATTATATTTGGCAAGATCGCTTGAGTGAGTTGATTTTATTCCTTTGTCATTTGTAAGCGCAAGCCTAGTTCTTTAATTATATAAATCTCTGAGGTCAGTTGGCTGTCCCCGGTCAACTCGAACAGACTAACAAATATATGACTGTACTAGCTAGTCATATATCTGTTAGTATACTTTAATCGGTTAGGTGTTAGTGAACCACTTAAAGACTGTACTCTCTATTCTTATATTTGTTGGTAGACGTCAGGGTTTCAAAAGGGGGCATTATTTATTTAGTGTTTAGCTCTTTCCCCGACGTCTTGGTGTTATATATATATTTGTATTATATATTGTAGTAGTATGGGTTTCCTCTTTTTATAAAACACCATGGCAACATATAAGGTTCCCTAAGTCTTAAAATAACAACTAAGGGGTGGGGGTGTTACGGCTATCGACGTGTATCATGGGTTAAAGGACGTCGTTGGTGCGGGACCTGCTGCTTTGCAGGGGTTTATCAATGTTACTAAAACTGTATGGAATGTAACAGTGTCCAATTAGGGGGTCAAGAAAAAGCTTCTAGAAGATGTTCTTATTGTAAAAGGCGAAGTTTGTAACGTAGAGGAAATCGAGTCAGATAGGTTGCTAGTGAACATGAAAGTTCCACTAGAAATTCCAGAAGAGAGAATCATGAAAGAACTCAAGAAGTATGGCAAAGTGCAAAAGATTGAACGGGAAACGTATCCCTTTGACAGAACGCTAGAAAACGGTGTAAGACGCATCTGGTTTGATAAAGTGGATAGCCCTTTACCAAGCAGATTGAAACTTGATGGCAACTTTGTCTTGTCCTTATGGTATGAAGGGCAAATTAAATAATGCCGGATCTGCCTAAGTACTGACCATTTGGCAACAGATTGTCCCAATCGAAACAAATGTTTACTCTGTGGTTCAGTTAACCATTTTAAATGGCGCTGTCCAAAAAATCAAAACAAGCCCTCAGTATCAGAAGATAATCGCCCATTAAAGGATGCAACTGTGTCAAATGCGTCTGAAACAATTGCTACGGAAGCTGTTGTTGTGGTTCACGCCACTGAAAATGACACAAACAAATCATCAAATCCTGTTAAAGTAACTGCAGTTGATGAAATTCAAGTATTAGAGGAGGGTATAACCTTAAGTCAAGAAAATAATCAAAATTCAGTGGAGCCAAACGTGGCTGTAAAAGACACGCAGAAAAATGATGATCTTACAGAAGAGCCAGTTTACAATTCCTTAGAAGATGAATTAAAATTTTGACATGATAAGATTAGGAGTCAGAAGACGGAAAGTTCCGTCGATTTTCCGCTAAGCCCACTTGATTTAAGTCAGCTTGAAGATTTGGTAAATGACGCTCCTGCCAAATGTAACTTAAGTAGCAATAAGCGTCATAAAAAGACAATAGCTCAGAATCTGAGATTGAAGTAAATGATATGGATGATGATACAATGTCAGTTGCAGAATCAGATGTGTCCATTCAAACACAGAGTTCACAGATGAAAGATGAAATGGTAATGTACCGATCAGAAGGGGGTGAAGTGTTAATGCCATATGTAACGGCGAGAGGCGTGAAATATCGTCTACTGCGCCATGATTCTGATATTTCCAAATATGAATATTTGTCTGTGGCAGAACTAGGAAACATTGAATTCGCAGGAAAATTTGGTAAATGGTCTAAGAAACGAGCTAAAAAAACAAATCAAGTTAATCTAATGATGTCAGTTGTAAACATCATTTTACAAATTATGATTATCTGCACCATCACTTGCAGAGGATTAAATGCCGAATTCAAGCAGCGCCACTTACTTGAAGAATTAGCAAATGAGAGAGTTGATATTGCTTTTCTACAAGAGACCAAAATTAAAAAAAATGAAGAGTATGAATCTCTCAAAGATATTTCAAAAGGGCAGATTTTTTATTCTTTATCACACGATAATAGTGCGGGAGTGACCATTCTTATCCTGCTTGCTGTATAAACTATGTTGACGTTACATCGTCGTCATCAGATACAAATGGACGATGGATTTGGGTCTCAATTGATGTACTAAACACAAGTTTAAATTTGATGTGCCTTTATGCGCCAACCTCTCATCAATTGCGTCGTGAATTTCTAAATGATGTTTCCACAATAATTCAAGACAGAACGCCTGAAAACCTAATTAGGGGCAGTGACTTTAATTGCATATTAGATGCTGCTAAAGACAGAAACTCTAGGTCTAAATTTAATGACACATCGCATAATATTTTGAATCACATTTGTGAAAATAAAAGCTTGGAAGACACTTAACGGACTGAAAATCCAGAAGGCCGAGTATTTACTTGGTTTTAAACTGATGGAAGGTTAGCTTCAAGGTTAAACAGGATCTACGTAGAACGATCACTGAAAGGTTACATGTGTAAAACTAACATAAAACCAGTAACTTTCTCTGATCACAATATGTTTTCCATCACATTAGACAATGCTGACTGGGTCGAACGAGGAGATGGATTTTGGAAACATTGCTACGAAATAGTTGCTATCGCAAATGTGTGGAAAGTTGTTGGAGGCATTGGGATGAAAGAAGAGGTTCGTATGAATGTATAACAGACTGGTGGGAAGATGCTAAATCAGACATGAAATATATTTCAAGGCAGTATTCCATCAGGAAAGCACGAGAAATACGAAAGCGTAAAAACGCGCTTCAGTGGTCGTTGTGTAAAATTAATAAGAAAATTAATGATGGGGAATATAATTATTGCGAACTATTAGTTAAATTAAAAGGTAGACTAAATGAAATAGAGCAATATCAGTTTGATGGCGCCAATATAAGGTCAAGAGCACAAATGCACACAAAGGGTGAAAAGCCTACACGTTACTTTTGTAACTTAGAAAAAAGCAAGAGGTATAGAGAAATTAATGCGCTCACTGAAGACTAATGATGGAGTATCAGTGTGCTCAAATGCAGAAATGATGGAAACAGTATCCAAGTTTTACAAATCATTGTATAAATCTGGGGGAAGTGATGAAATTGCAACTAGAGATGTTTTAGCTAATACAACGAAAAGACTTCCAGATTCATGTCGCAAAAGCTGTGACCAATCAATAACAATTGATGATTTGACAAAATCTCTCAAAGGCATGAAGTTAGTAAAGTCTCCTGGATGCGATGGGCTTCCAATTGAATTTTATCAAACATTCTGGCACATATTTGGGCCAGTATTAGAAGAAATAGCAACCAGCATTTTTAAGCAAGGCCATCTCCCTCCATCGATGGCCCACGCATATGTTCGGCTTATATACAAGAGGGGTGACAGAAATAAAATACAGAATTATAGACCAATGTCTCTACTCTGTGTAGATCATAAGATTATTACTCGAGCACTATCATTAAAACTTGGCGCAGTCTTAGGCGAAGTCATTGATTGATGATCAAACATGCTCTGTGCCAGGAAGATCAATATTAAACAACGCTTTGCTTATGCGGGATCTTATTCAATTAGTTGAAAAGGATTGTATCCCAGCAGCAATACTAGCACTTGATAACGAGAAGACGTTTGACAGACTAGAATAGGATTTCTTGTTTAAGTCTTTAGACCATATTGGCTTTGGTTCAAGATTTATTAAATGGGTCAATATTTTATATACTGATATAACAAGCATTTAGTAAATAACCATCTATCTAAACCTGTAGTGTTGGAACGAGGTGTCAGACAGCGTTGCTCATTGTCTCCGCTTCTACTCGTCATAGCTATGGAATCGTTTGGAGCGACATTGAGGCAACGTAATGATTTTCAAGGAATATGTATACATGGCGTAGAAAGGCCACTAAAGGTTTCTCAATATGCAAATGATACGACTGTGTTTGCTGGTAAAAATACGGATTTTAGATTATTATCAGATTTTCAAAAGGCATCTGGGCTTAAAGTCAATAGAGACAAATCTAAGGGATTATTTTTGGGCGCATGGAAGGACAGAACTGACAATGTTATGGATATTAACTGGTCAGATAATATCATAAAGATTTTGGGTATTTACTTTAGTAGAGAACAGGATGTAATAATAAACTGGGAAGAAAGGCTATCCAAGCTAAAGTGTGCATTAGTAAATTGGAAACGACGTCGCCTAACTGTATTTGGCAGGACATTTGTCCTTAATAATTTAATTTTATCTGGACTGTGGTATACCGCTTCTGTAGTTCATATGCCCAAATCAGTGGAGTCAAAGATCAATACGTTACTTTTGTCCTTCTTATGGGAGGACAGAGCCCATTTAGTATTGCAATCAATCCTCACCAATGAAAAGCATGATGGAGGCCTGGATTTGGTTAATGTTTTAGCAAATTCTTGAATAGGTTACTCACTTCAAACTCATCTTGGTCAACTGTTGCAAGGACCCTTCTACAAAGGTACGTAGATCCATTTCCAGTAGAATGTTTACTTTTGTGCAATAAACTGTCACCTAACCATCAGAAGATTCCAAACGTATATAAAGAATAGCTCGAAGATTTAAAGATATTTACACGATCAATGCCACAACCCAGTTGTTGGGAAGATGCCTTAGAGCAACGTCTTTGGGGCAATGAGTTGATTCGTGATAATGATGCTGTATTCTATTTGCCCTCTATGGCCAGAAATGGCATTCAATACTTACGTCATTAATTTAATCCAAAATCTCGCAAATGGATTGCGATGCAGGATGTAGCAAGAGCAACATCAATGAGGCATATTGATGACCAACGCTTATTTCTTAAAATAAAGAATGCAATACCTGGTGAATGGTTCAAATTGCCGAAAGCACGTGGCAACAGAGATATGTTGCAACCAACATTAGTATTTAAGTCAGAGCATATAAAATACAACATGGCATCTAGAGCATGGTATGGAATGCTAATGCAAAGTCGGAGACAGACTCCTGTTGCAGTTAGGCATTGGAATACTTTAGGATGCACGCCAAAGAACTGGAAAGATGCGTGGAAAACAATACATCTACCTTGTCTACCAGCAAACGCATGGGACCTGGCATGGTGATTACTCCATTGAAGGCTATGGGTCGGCCATCTGACTTATATGTGCAAAATAACAAGTACAGACCGGTGTTTATTATGTAATTCCGAGGAGGAAACAATAGACCATCTGTTTACACAGTGTTGTATAGCTACAGGCTTTTGGGTATATATCAATATGCTCCTTGCTAAATTTGGAATCAAATATGTGAAATTAATGGCTGAAACAATTATGTTCAAAGATTGCTCAACTATCGGATGAATCATTAATAGCAAGGAGAAAGAATTGTTAGTAACCCTGTTATATGTAGGATTGTGGGCGATATGGAAGCATCGGTGTTCAGAGGCCAGAATAAAACAAGAAACAACCACCAAAGAGCCATACAAGCTATATTTCGATCATTGTTGGTAAACTACATTCATTGTGAATTTTACAGGCTAGTGAAAAATGGAAAAGAAAGTAGATTTAAAGATATATGGTGCAAAACTGGCCTAGTATCAATTGAACATGGATATCTAAAAATGGCAGAAGCAGAACTTGTATAAGCTAGCACACTCGCTGCTTGTTGTATATTGATATATGGTATTTTATTTTATTTAATTGAGTTAATTTTAAAATTTTAATGTCTTAGGAGACGATAATTTTGACGAATAACCTAACCGTGGGAATCGGTATATTTAAATATCAATTGAGCATTACGTCAATGTTCTGGAGGTGATCCGACTTTCGAGTTCATTAGGTTAACAGAGTATGACATCTTACATATATACAATTAAGATCATGTTGTAAATGTCTACTGTAGGTGTATCTATTCCAAGGTAATTTACAAAAACTTACAATGAAGTAAATTTAAAATGTGAACCCAGAGTGCCATCTATGTAGTCATAGTTTGTATACTTTTGTTTTGTGCATTTTACGACATAAAGGCTATTACGCCTGCTCGGTATTTACGGATCGGCCAACTTGCGTCAATGAATGACCTTTTGTTACTTATTGACGAGTCAACTCGCCACTAGTTGGCGAGCTGCACTCGCCATTTGGGCCCAATACTATACGGTGTGCTACGTTAAACTACATATGATCTACTTAGCCTGCCGGTCATGAGTCGGCTCAATGGCGTCAATGTGTAGTAGTAACTTACTGCTAATTATTGATGAGTCGCTTTACCATTTGTTGGTTAGCTATGCTCGCCATGTGGGCCTACTACTACACGGTGTGCAAATAGTAATGGCTTTGTTGAATTATATTATGTTATCAGCTCTTTATTAAGGGGTTTTTTCTATGTAGTTATGCCATGGGTGTGGTATATGGTAATAGAGTATTTTAGCTTGCACTGTTTTGATATGTTAAGTTTGTATTGTTATTCATATACTATTAATAAAGCCTGCTATTTCACCCGATTTTTATAGGGGTTTGCAAGCCTTTTTTAAAGGAGTTCCTCCGTGAGGTGTGTCCGACTGCATCAGCGTCGGATTTTCAACAAAAAAAAAGTGGGTGGTGGTGGCGGTAGTGGTGATAGTGGTGATAGTAGTAGTAGTAGTAGTAGTAGTAGTAGTAGTAGTAGTAGAAGTAGTAGTAGTAGTAGTAGTAGTAGTAGTAGTAGTAGTAGTAGTAGTAGTAGTGGTGGTAGTAGTAGTAATAGTAGTAGTAGTAGAAGTAGTAGTAGTAGTAGTAGTAGTAGTAGTAGTAGTAGTGGTGGTAGTAGTGGTAGTAATAGTAGTAGTAGTAGTAGTAGTAGTAGTAGTAGTAGTAGTAGTAGTAGTAGTAGTAGTAGTAGTAGTAGTAGTAGTGGTAGTAGTGGTAGTAGTAGTAGTAGTAATAGTGGTAATAGTAGTAATAGTAATAGTAGTAGTAGTAGTAGTAGTAGTAGTAGTAGTAGTAGTAGTAGTAGTAGTAGTAGTAGTAGTAGTAGTAGTAGTAGTAGTACATACCTATTGGCACTCGTTAGGCAGTACAAACACTTCACTATTACAGAAAGCATAATTTTCAGCACTTTTATCACTATAGGATCCGAATTTATATACTGTCCCGTAATCTGCAAAGTGAAAACTTTAATTTGATACTTTTGATTGAACGTCTATAATTTATTGTTACTTACTCCATTATTAGTAATGGAGTGTCTATCATCATCTGCCAGCCAATAATTTCTTAACAGATTGTATATATCTGTTAATTCATGTAAAGCTGAAAGAACTTATTATAATATTAACTAGAGAACATTTACTGAAGTAACTGTAAATCTGCGAACACTGTGCATGAAGAAATAGTATAAGGCCTCTTCTAAGACCATTGAACACGTCTGATGATGATGATGATAATACACACTCTATGCGTAGTCAGAGCTCAAAGATCCATGCTGGAAATGCCCATCGGTTTAAACTAAAATGTTGCTTTGACCAGGTAAGGATAAAATAAAATGTGTCTCACTACAATAGAATGGTCTTTGAAGTTGCATGATGAAAGGCAGGTAACTTATGCCAAACATGAAAACTGGAAAGCGTACCCGTGAATGACCTTGACCCCAGGGAAGATATTAACATTTTCATTGCAAAGTTTTTTAGATCTCTCAATGTTCTAGAATCTGGCCAGGTGTTGAAGAGAATCGGAGAAAAACTATAGGAGATAACACGGTTCCAATATTGCTCCCATTGGTTTACTATGGGGATATGTGGCAACCAAAGGCGGATTTCCCCGTAAACTGTTGGTCGGATCAACTTTAAATTTTATACCAAATCAAGTCAATATGAGAGCTAGAAGTTCACCAAATTTGAAGTCGATCGGAGCAAAAGTAATTCTAATAAAAACAATTTTGGTCATTTTGACTCCAAAAGGTGCACACGGTCGTCATTTCTCCCAAATTTTCAAAGATTTAATTCATTTTTCATTTTGAGTTCATTTCTGCAAAAACCGAAAACTGGTATTTTGGGCCAAAATTTAAAAAAAAAAATAATCAGCAGTGGTAACATCTTGTACATGTAGGGTAGTGATCCAATAAAACCCTAGGTGTAGTAACACTTCAAACATTTGAAAATCCCCATACATTTCCTATGGGACATTTTTTCATGCATTGGGAGGTTAAAGGTCTGGCGGCCATTCTGAAAAAACCCCACCAAATAGGAAGTGGGAGCATCCTCAGTAAATATGGTAGTGATCCGTTCAAAACTCTAGCTGTAGTGGCACTTCAAAGATCAATTTTGAAAATCCCATAACAATTCCTATGGGACTTTTCCCCCCACTCAAAGGTGGGTAGCTCGAAAACTATTAGACGGATCCAAAATAAAAACAATAGGACACGATTCTATGCCTAGTAGCAGAGGTTGACCAAATTTGGAGTTGATCGGATGAAAACTGTAGGAGATAGGGTCCAAAGTTTTTGACGAAGAATAAAGACAGAAGAAAGATCCTGAGTGATTTTAATTGCCATCGCAGATCAATTAAGTAATCAATATGACGACGATAGTGGTACAAAGAACATGCCCTTTTTACATTACATTTAATTATGAGTCCATATATCTATACTGTGAACAAACAAAACCTTCATTCGTCACTTTCATACACACGCGTGTACGCTGGCATGCACACGCGCGTGCACACGTGTACGCAAGCGTGTGTAGTTCGAGAGCATTTTGAGCGACACAATGGAGGAAGGAGGTAGGCTCTACCAGTCTTAAGAGCAGCTAGTGGTGTGTGGGGTTGAAGTTACCACTGAGATCGGCATTATGTGACATGGGCAATATAATACAAGCTAATTTGTCAAGTGGTATGGTGGTCCACACTGATTACAAATCCACAGCTTAATAAAAAGGATTTCTGGTGACGAGGTCAAGTGAGAACACCATTAATTGTCGCTAATTAGCCTTTTATTTGACATGTAAGGTAGAATCTACAAAACTGAAATCGCATACGAAATGTAAACAATGTTCCTCTCATCACGAAACAACAATTTAAGAATAGAATGTGATGGTACGGTCGCTTACGAAGAGGTCAAAGACCACATAATATGTGTTTCCAACACTTAATTAGTGCTTAGTTAGAAATGGCCGCGTGATACAAATATGGCCTTGTCAATATGTTTTAAAGTAGAGTATGGTCCTCTTATCAGCAATCAGCACCGTAAGATCACAATTTCTGCTGGGGATGTCATTTAAGAATATGCCAACAATTCCAATTTGCACTGAATGATAGTTTTATCTGACATCTGACAGATAAAATTTAAACCATTTTCAAAAGGTAGAGAATGGCCGCTTTGGGAGATACATATTTCCATATAATATGGAGTGGACATTGCAGATCATGAATGCGCACTGTGTCATTACCAGCTGGCAGGATACCAAGTGAACTATGTATGTTCGGAAGGCGGAACAACCAGATCACAATAATGCCATTCATTGCTCCACTTGTTACCATGGCCGAACCTTGGCGAATTGGGGGGGGCGGTATTATCATTGAACACCCACCCTATAAAATTACTATACACCGGCCTGCTTAGTGCTGTAATTAGGGGTGGCGGATCAAGACGTATATCCCAAAGTTCAAACGTCATAATCAACTAAGTAACCTGTATGCTGACGTAATACTCATGACGTCATGAATGATTCGAAATATCCCGTGTTTAACGCATAAAGTTCTACAAAGTGCACGAATTGTATGCCTTTGCTATTTAATAAACACGCTGTTGAATATTTCGAAACTAATTTTACTGGGCGCTTTTTCTGCCATAGGCAGAAACAGCACCCAGTCAAATTAGTTTCAAAATATTCAACAGCTTACCTGCATAGTTTTCTGGAAACTCATAGCCGGGGTTCAGCGATCGATCGATCTCAACACCAGCGAAGTGTGGGTAGAGCTTAGCTAGAGATGGGCGGGGAATAGCGAAAACTGGAAACGTCCATTATCAGATATACAGACGCCGCAATTCAAAGCAACAACGTGCTCTATACACAACCATATAATTATTATTTTCTGATACTGACCAGAGTCTAAAATTATGATAATGTGTCACATACCGTACTTATAGATCTGGGGTATGCAGTTTTCCGTCACATATAACGTCTCCTCTCTTCGCATGTCGGTTGGCTCCTCGTCGGTATAGTCGAGTAAATCTATATATTCTCCCTCATAAATTGTGCCTTCAGGTTCCCACATGTAGCCTATAAAACAATAGGTGGGACTAAACAACAGTATTTTAAAACAAACTCAAAATGTATATTTATTTATTTATTTATTTATTTATGAGAAAGATAGACTGGTCTGATAAATGATTTTACTGTACTTATGTTGCCCTTACATAACCACCACCCGCCGCCCACGCACCCCACCACTACACCACCACCACATCAACACCACCACCAGAATCGTAACTGGAATCGTAACTTAAGCCGGTAATGCGCCAGCAATCACTTGCATTACTAACAGTAAATAGGATGTAGGAGTTCATGTGTGCTTATCGTGCGCTCCGACTGAGACAGCATCACCAGCATTTTGTGGGTGGATAAATATGAAATTTCAGATTTAGACACTAAAGAAATGTGAGTGCAAACACATATCATTTTGTCTTCGCTGGAGGCTAAAATTTCTATTGCACTCAACCACACAATACGTTTAAGCAAAAGAAGCTTATGTGGATTGCGTGCGCGTGGTTCTTGAACTGACCAGACATGAACAAAAACAGTCGAACTATTGTAAATAAAATTCGCCATTGCTATGATTATTTTCTGAAATTCTAATGTTCTAATATTCTCTCAATTAGGAGCATGATTTATTAACGATTTCAACGCTATCGAATGTTTCTAGACCTGAGGACAAGAGACAGGACAAGACTACTACTGTATTCTGTGGCTGTGGTAGTATTATCCTGTATATATAATCATCGCTTATATGATCTTTTTTCTAATATATTGTATGTTATATAGTTTATATTTAGCACAACACAATAGGTGTATCTGTCTACAGTCCAACCTGTCTATAGTCATCACCTGCCTGTGGGGCCAGAGTGTGGTGGATCTCGAAGATGAGTGGTTGTACAACCACGTGTCTTGAAGGGTAACCACTCTGCAGTCATAAAAGCCACCAGCTGTATTAATTGACGAAACTAAATGAACACATTTCTTTAGCGACTTCTCTTTGACTGTGCCTAAAGTGGTCGCTATAGACACGTTCCACACTATTTTAATTATTGATCAAGTCTGAACCCAAAGTGTTTATTTAGTTTGTAATGTGCTGTGTCCTTCTTTGAAAATTTTCGCAGCTTCAACATTTTTCCTATTTTATGTTAATACAAAAGGGATTATGTCCCTTGTATCTGATAGGCTTAGGTCTACATTTAGGACACAAGGCCATTTTGTCTGCCGACATTTAATCCAGAATGATTCTCTGAGAAGTCGCCACCTATCCGTTTCGTCTTCTGTATCTAAAATATATTTGCGTTTTTTTCAATTGGTAAGGTTT
The DNA here is from genome assembly GCA_034401795.1 of Chaetoderma sp. LZ-2023a. Classification (NCBI taxonomy): domain Eukaryota; kingdom Metazoa; phylum Mollusca; class Caudofoveata; order Chaetodermatida; family Chaetodermatidae; genus Chaetoderma; species Chaetoderma sp. LZ-2023a. The sequence continues at coordinate 3,806,064 of CM067360.1, forward strand.
CCAAATCGCCGTGGATAAGATGGTCTGGCAGATTGAAATGCTCAGCTACACTGGTGTCATCGTACAGGTTAATGTCGGATATATGCCTAGTGGCATGCACTCTGAATGAGCCTTTTGTTTGTTATATTGTTTTTTACTCAGCCTGCATGATAGTAAGTAAATTACATTTTCTGTATCGCACTCCAAGCATGATTGAATTTGGAACTTGTTTTTGTTTGAATGCTAGTGAAGCTATCTTGGTTTGGGATAAATTTGTCTAATTTACACCTAGTTTTTCGACCTTTACTGGAGTGTCCCCTCCTAGGGACTGGTTGGTTGTGGCTACTCTTAGTAGTGGCCTAATCTGGTGGGTTATATTGTTTATATGCTATCTTCTGTAAGGTGTCCGACTTGATTTTCCGAAGTTGGCGAGTGGAGTAGCCCTTGTTTTAGTGCATGAAATAAAGTTGAGCATGTTTAACTTATACTTTCTTTATCGCTAGAGTTCCTATGAAATCGAATGATTTGTGATTTTACTAGACCTTCGAAAGTGTGTTGAGGGTGAACAGATTTTTTGTGGAGTAGCTGGTGTAAATCTGTGGGCTTGAAATAAACCTTATGAAAACTGGATGCATTGAATTTAGTGCCTTTGTCGACCGTTAGGTCTAAGAAGTCAACTGAGCTATCACTGATATCTGCCTTAAGTTTGATATTGGGATCATGACTATTTAGGGTGAGAATTCTGTGAAGTCCTCCTTAGATTGTGGCCAAATTAAGAAGATGTCAACCAGATACCTATTAAAGTTAAGAGGGATTTATTGCACTTTTAAGGGCTGCGTCTTCCCATTCTGCCATGTGGATATTTGCGAACCTAGGGCTAAAACATTTGCCCATGGCACAACCACTAATCTGTTGGTAGACATCTCCATAAAACTCAAAATCATTGCCTTTTAGACTAAGTTCTAATACGACAATATTTCTGTATAAGAACGCTGTATGTCTGGGTATTTATTAAAGGCCCGTCGGACCGAGTTCATACCCTTTTCAATATCTATGTATGGGTATATTGAATCGACATCTAGAGTTACTAGGAATGCATTAGGTGGACTTTGATTTATGACAGTTTTGTGAGGAAATCCGCAGTGTTTTTTAGAAAGCTTGGATGCATATTAGCAATGGGCTGTAGATGATAATCGATAAACTCGCGGATCCTGTATGACTCAGAGCCACAGTCTGAAATAATCGGCCTACCTGGTGATTCGTCCAAGAGCTTATCAGTTTGTGATTTCTGTAGTAGGTATAATGTGCGTGACTTGGAATAATTTTTGACAGACAAGGAATTAAATTGGTTTTTTTTTTTATTGATCTTATCCTTTTTAGTAATGCCTCAAGAGTTTAATTAAATATGGGACAGTTTTGTAGCCAAATAGCTTCATCCAACTTTTTGTAGTGCTTAACGTTATTCAGCTGTCTCAGAGTTTCCTGTATGTAATTATCTTTTGTTATTATTACTGTAGCCGAGCCCTTATCTGCTAGTTTGATGATACTATTATTATTGTTGCATAAACGTGTTAGTGGCTGCCGGTCCTGTGCAGAAGAATTTTGCTTATCTGATGTAGCTACTAGCCCACCTATTCGATCTTTTGGGATTTTTACACAGTCAGTGATGGCTGGGTCAACAAGTTCCAGTTTCGGTTCCCAGTCCGTTTTGTCTACAAAAGGCTGAAAATCACTTGTAGTATTACCAAAGAAGTCTGCTAATTTAATTTGGCGCTTAAATTCCCCCAATTTCCCACATACCATTATCAAGTAGGGCATCTAGACCAGTTTTAGGTGTGCGCGTTGCAACGAATGTTAGTCCGTGATTTAGAAGTGATCTTTCCATTATGACGTTGGCCCGAATTCTACACAATGCAGCCATTTGGTGTATATTTCGTTTGCTGTTTCCTCTGTCCAGTGCATATTATTATAGCCCACACTGAATTGGGCTGCAGTGATTGCTGGTATCGTTTTCATACTGGACCAAGAAGATAGGGCTGCTGAGTTTGTCTCTCTGATGGTTGTTTGCTGTGCAGAGGTTAGCTTGTTTGAATAGTTTAGGATGCCAAAGAATGTTTGTGCCTTGGGGAATTACAGGCGGATGTCACTGGACAAAAGTTGCAATCGTGATTTTGCGATGTTAAGATGTGCATCTTTATCATTAATCCTCATGTTAATGATGATTTTGCAGCTGATATGTGCCTTTATATCGCCTGATTATGCACCTAGCCTGGGAAACAGGCAACCTCAATCTCAGGGTGGGAAGACAGATTTATCCTATTAAGATTGGACGAGTCAAAGAGTATAACTTTCTTGTAGGCAGACACCAATCAGTTTTGACGGTTGTGGTCTTATCCGATGCTACAGGTTTGTTGTTCTGAACCTGTAAGTTTGGTTGCTTGATAGGTCGGGCTGGTGTGTGTGTGCGTGCGTGCATGTGTGAAACTAGACTGTGGTATGATAGAGGAAGGAGGCGACGCGTTGATGTTGTGTCGGCTGCCATTTCTCTTCCGCAGTCGTGGAGACCGTGGAACGAATGGTGGAAATTCAGTAGGTGAATATATACAGCTGATAAATTGAGTACTATTCTGTGCACTCTGTGATGTGGTGTTTCATCAGGCAACGGGAGAGAAGATGGAGATAGACAGGCAAATATGTCAGCATAAACTGCCAATAGAGCTAGATGTTGACCTCCTCCCCCCCCCCACCGCCCTCCACCCCACTATTGCTATTGGGGAGCGTTTTCTATCCTAACTTTTCAGCGGGGTGAGATTTCTGCTGGTGATCTAGGATGTGTGTTCAGTCATGGCAGTGTGGTTGGCTCAACAGTTTGCGGAATTGTGGCTGGTGTCGGAGGGTCCTGAGACCTTTCGACTTTTAATTTCGTGTCTACTGGTTTGATGAATTCGAAAAATGCAGTAATAACATGATCTTCTAATTTGTGTAGGTAATTGTTTTAGCCCAACCTACAGCTACGTTTTGGACACGTTCAAGGTCAACACCTGGCGATTTTTGTGCTGAAGAGAGTTCGGCGCTCAAAGGCCCAAGCTAGAATTCATAGTCGTGCGTCATGTTTGTAATACTGGATCTACACCATGCGAGATTGACCTTTGCCAGTGAGTCAAACACCTCTGCGCATGGCATAACTGGTTTGCAGAGCCTATTCAGTTCATAAATTGTGTTGCCCATGCCCCCGGGGAGAGAGTCCTTGTTGTAATAGGTATCATAGCTGTTGTTGCTGCGGCGGCGATGGCGGCGCGGCGGTGTTGACGGCGGCGGTGGTGGTGGTGGTTATATGGTTAAACGCACTGGCTCAGGATCTCCCAAGGTTGGGGGATATTTTTTATTTATTTTATTGTCTGAGATTTGTTATGTTTGTTTGATAGAGGCGGTATGGGCTATAAAATATGAATAATATATATCATTCATTCTGAAGGTTTTTGAAGAGTTAATTTCGATTTAACCAAGATGTCACGTAGATTGGAGCTTTTCTTAAAGGCTATCACTGGACGCAAATTGAGAGGTTCTTTCATTTTATCCTGCAATTTATGATATTCATCTTTCAAAATTTCAAAAATTTTAACATTTTTTCGATTGTATGTTAAACTGAATGGAATAATTTCACGTTGATCAGCAAGACCAGGGTCCACGTTTATGCCTCTCGGCCATTTTGTTTCCAGTTGCTTAATCCAAAATGATTCTCGAAGTTTTCTTTGTTTATCAGTTTCTTCGGCCGTAGCAGAAAGAGGCAGTTGCTCAATAGGCATAATTTCAAAGTGTCTATCGACAGAATGACCAGGAAGATTGAAATGTTGAGCTACGTTGGTGTCCTCGTCGTGTCTAATATCGCAAAGGTGTCTAGTTGCTCGCCATCTTAAAGGGCATTTTGTTTCACCGACATACTGCTTTTGGCATAATTTGCAAGATATTAAATAGATAACATTTTTAGAATCGCAATCTAAATTAGATTGAAGTTGGAATTTGCTTTTGTTCTGATAACTGACAAATGTTTTCTGATTAGGTAGATGGAGGTCTAATTTACACCTCTTCTTTCCACATTTCTGAGATTGTCCTACGCCTATAATCGGACGAGTGTGACGAATTTTGGTAGGCTTTTGATCGGCAGCCTTATCAGTAATAGTTTCCAAATCATGTAAAGTTTCGGACTTTATTTTGCGCAAAAATCGTGTTGAATATCCCCTCGATTTGAGGGCTTTAAATAAGGTGGAACACGCAGATTCAAAATTCTTTCTATCACTAGAATTTCGGTGAAATCGGATAATCTGTGATTTGACAATACCTTTAAAAGTATGAGGTGGATGGAAAGATTTCTTATGCAGTAGTTGATGGGAATCGGTGGGCTTAAAGAATACTTTGTAATCAAGAAGCCCACTCGTGTTATAATTTACACCTTTGTAGAGAGTAACGTCCAAAAAGTCTACGGACGACTTTTGTTAAGCGCATCTTCTTCCCACTCAGCTACATAGATGTTGGCAAAACTAGGACTAAAACGTTTACCCATAACGCATCCACAGATTTGTTGGTAGATTTCGCCAGCGAATTCGAAATCATTGCCCTTTAAACTCAGCTCCAGGAGAGCCAATATTTTGCTAGTGGGCCTATTGTTATCAGGATATTTATCAAATGCTCTGCGAACAGAAGTCAAACCCCTTTCGATGTCAATGTTTGTGTACATAAATTTTGGAGACCTCGGATAGGAAATCCTCAGTGTTGTTCAAAAAGCTGAAATGTCTATTCGCAATTGGTTGTAGGTGGTAATCAATAATTGGTGGAATTGTTGGTGGTAGTGGTCGTGGTGGTGTTGTTGGTGGTGGAATTGTTGGCGGTGGCGCTGGTGGTGGTTTTTATGTTATTGTTGTTGTTGGGGGTTGTTGTTGGTGGTGGTGGTGGTGGTGGTGGTGGTTGTGGGTGGGTGGTGGTTGTGGTGGTGGTGGGTGGGTGGGTGGGTGGGTGGTGGTGGTGGTACCTGGAACACACAGTCGCCAGTAGTATGCGACTTGCTCCGCAGAATAGACATCCTCTAGGCGATCGCATTGGTGCGTTGATGTGGTGCCTATTTCTTTTGTGTAGTATGCCTTGAACAAATCAGATTGTATAATTACTGTCAGTTTGTACGTGGATATGTTTCACTATGAGCCAACTAACATTGCTCTTTTCACGCCATTTACAACATATTCCAGCGCTGTGGTACGTGAACAAAACCTAATCTGAGTGTAACGTGTATATCTTTCATTATTTACATAGTATTTATGAAATATTGATGAAAATATGCTGTACTAAGTACTTGTGTACTTGTTATAAGAAAATCCTTAGTAGTCAATGGACCTTTCCATTTTTAGCTATGCCCCGCCCATCTCTAGCTAAGCTCCACCCACACCTCGCTCGTGTTGGGATCGATCGATCACTGAACTCCTTGACTATAAATTTCCAGAAAACCATACAGGTTAGCTGTTGAATACTTTGAAATTAATTTGACTGGGCGCTGTTGCTGCCTATAGCAGATTGGGTTCAAAATATTCAACCGCATGTTTATTAAATAGTAGAGATATACAATTCGTACAACGTGTCGGACTATTAAGAGTTAAAGACGGGCCAAATAGAATCATATATGACGTGATGATTATGACGCCATCCTACACGCCGCTTAGCTGATTATGACGTCATAAGACATCAGCTGATAGATGGATACACTTGAAATGTGAATTGCGTGTATGCAGTATCCATGGCAAATACGCAACCATGATGACAACAACAAATCTTTTTGCAATAACACAACATTTATGAATGACCATTTATTGATTTCTTCCTACTCCTCGTTCACAATGCATATACTTATTGGCCATCTGTATTGCAGGTATAAGACTCAGTTTACAGATCATTTTCCAAAGGAAACCCCAGCCTATCATTTGCCTCTTAATATGTGCCTTATAATAACCTTTCCGGTTTTAGCTATGCCACGCCCATCTCTAGCTAAGCTCCACCCACACCTCGCTCGTGTTGGGATCGATCAATCTCTGAACACCCTGACTACCAATTTCCAAAAAAACTACATAGGTAAGCCGTTGAATATTTTGAAACTAATTTGACTGGGTGCTGTTGCTGCTGCTAAGGCAGCAACAGCGCCCCGTCAAATTAGTTTCAAAATATTCAACAGCATGTTTATTAAAGAGCAAAGAATTACAAAGACATACAATTCATACAATGTGTCGCATTATTTGAGATTTGATGACGGTCTATATGGAACCCTTTGTGACGCAATGATTGTGACGTCATCATACAAGCACTGAACTTATTATGACATCATACGAGTTCAGATGATGGATGGATACCCTGGAAAGGCGCATTACATTCAGGCCGCGTGTTAGTTCCTGATTACCATAGCAACAGCTGTTGTGAGAGGCTTTATGGTAATTTCATTCTTGTTATTCTAATTAACATTCACAGTGATCTATATCTTCTACATGTACCTATGCATCAAGTTCGACACATGTGTATGTATCAAGTAGTTCATTAAACTCTGGTAATTAACAAAAATCCAGTTCTCTCGTGACATGCTCCATCATGTAGTACAGATAAATTTATCGCATCCATTTCATGTGTGTCTTGAGTCTTCTGGCAAAGTGGAAGTTGCAATATTAGCCTGTGAGCTAACGTTTCTGGCAACTCTCATCATCCATACATGTCACCTCTGTTCGCTGTTGTACATGCATATCAAGATTAGTGGAACTGTGTATTTAGGTCACCTGAAGGTACTCTATTGAGACTAAAGGTTTTATTTTGTGAATTAGTGCAGCTACAATTTGTTAGAAGAAGTTCAGCGCTGCTAGTCTGTTATGGACAAATTGTAACCCGAATCACAGTAACCCTAGGCACGCTCGCTCCTAATGCTATCGCTCACTTGACATTCACGAGAGACCAATGAATGCCTCACCTATTCACGTCTATGTCTCTATCTAATCCATCCAAATTCTATTTAGTTCATTGTATAGGTTATTCATAGCCAAGTACCTTGTTCTTTTATGAAACCTGCGTCTCGCTATAATATTTTCGCATGCAGGCTATATGTCACAACTTCGTGATTAGACCGCCAATTTAATATGACCATGAGAACATACTAGAAGCACTCTGCATGCAGGCCACAACATGACAAAATAGCCAGTGCTCTAAAGGTAACAACAGAATGGTCTATAATTATGTACCTGACCATCGATGAGCATCCACCTGTGTCTCCCTCTCTTTAATACGTATTTGTCCTGAGAGCCACATGAATATAGATGAAACGTTTCCTATAATAATAATAATAATAATAATAATAATAATAATAATAATAATAATAATAATAATATGTAGGTTTAAATTACGGTAGATAGGATCAGAATAAACTTTCCCAGATCTTTTACAAATTGGCTTTTGCTAAAATGAGGATATCTCAAGAAAGATTAGGTTGATTTTAATTTTGTAAATGGTTCCATATATGTGATGTTATGGTGGTAGAGCATACAAGCCTCTGATCTTTGTCAGCATTGCGACGTACTCTTTCTGCAATTGCAGGAAATTTGATTCATAACGATGCTACGAATTGCTAAGAATTTTACTTCAGAGGTCAATTTAGGTCTTCATGTTCATGTCTGTACTAAATTTCTCATCAAAATCCGCTGAGAAATTTGATTGATAGCGGTGGCAAAAATATAATATGGATACGATTGCATATCTTAAAAGACATTTACATCAGCGAATCACAATTTGAGCAGCCCAAGAGGTGCAAGACATGCGCCAAGTTTTAAATCATTCGATTACAAACTCTAAAAGAAAAAGCAGTTCAACTAGTGATCCAATACATTTCCTATAGGCACTGAATACAGATTTCTTGAAAAGCTTTACATCGATTCAATTTTAAAATGATTAAGATTTTAAGTCAATCTGTAAAAAAAATGACTGGCATTATAAAAAGGGGTTTGCTTTCAACATGTGTAAGCAAGGGGCGTTCATTTCTGACAAAAACGAAAGTGGATAATTCTGAGCAAAATGAGGAACCTTGGCACCAATATGTGTCATAAAGTAGCTCCTAATATGCCTCTTGGACAGGAATAATTAAGATAAAGCCATTTCTGTCAAATACGAAAACTAGTAACGTTGACATCATTTGCGCTGATTAAGTGTCTAACATTGCCGGGTGGCATGAGATATTGCTAATAAGTAGGTTGACTCTCTCCCTCTCTCATCAAGGGAGATCAAGATCAGTATTGCGAAAACCGAAAACTGTTAACTTTAATGTTGACACTAATCACCTAATCTGAGAGCGCAACGTGAACATCCTTCTTTGAAACGCCTGGCCAAGTCTGGTGGCAATCCAATACAAACTGTACTCTAAATGGTAACCTTGTCCCTAAGGGATTATCTTGATATTCGTGGAGTGGCAGTGGAAAAGTGGATATCTTGAAAGCCACTGGGCAAATCCAAATTCTGGTAAATAGCCATCGATTCTTTCATGAGCCCTAGAAGTTGACCAAGGTTGAAGACGATCAAATCAAAACTGTATGAATAGATGCGGGCCGAACTTTCCTACCCAGCACAATAAGTATAAGAATGATCCTGAGTAATTATGAGAATTATGAGAATCGGCATTAAGAAGAAAAACGAAGAAGAGAGGAAAATGAAGAAGAAGGAGAAGAAGAAGAAGAAGAAGAAGAAGTAAAGGAAGAAACCGACAATGATGGCGACAACAATGTTTAGATGGATATGGCAATGGACGTTTCCGGTTTTATCTATGCCCCGCCCATCTCTAGCTAAGCTCCACCCACATCTCGCTCGTGTTGGGATCGAGCAATCGATCTCTGAACACCATGACTATCAATTTCCAAATAACTACACAGGTAAACTGTTGAATATTTTTAAAACTAATTCGACTGGATGCTGTCACCGCCCAGTCAAATTAGTTTCAAAATATTCAACAGCATGTTTCTTAAATAGCAAAGAATTACAAAGACATACAATTCGTACAACGTGTTGGAGTGTTTGAGATGTGATGACAGTCTATATGGAAGCCTTTGTGGCGTGATGATTGTGACGTCATCATACACGCGCTGAGCTGATTATGACGTCATACGAGGTCAGAGGATGGATGGATACGCTGGAAAGGTGAATTACATCATGAGCATATTTGTAGTTAATGGTGTCGTGACAGAAAAGTGACAGATCCTAAATGAGCACATCTCAAATCATATAAACGCGGATTGTTCGTATCTTGAAAGGTGTAGTAATTCAATATTAATTGCATAGTGCCTATTCATAGTTTCACACATCCGGGCATCTTGAGATCGGCCGCCATTGAAGTTGGCCCAACTTATTACATGCTAAAGAGGACTGCCAGTACAAATGCATTGTTTACATTTTCCATGAAGTTCAAACCATTACATCCTGTATCTGAGAATCTGTAATAACCCCACCAGGTATCAGAAAACATCGAACCATGAGTAAATTTTGTAAGATATTAAAGAAAATGTAATTAAAGTTATATCGCCCATTGCCCATAATGTTAAATTAGCCCCTCCGAAAATGGCGTCTCTCCCAAGGTATTATGGGAAATTTTGTTGTGATGACGTCATCGCGATTCTATGAATTAATTAATAAGTTTCATTTCAATATTTATATACTTTTTCGCATTGTATTAATGTAAGCTATTGCTATTTCGTGACAGCAAGACCTAGCGGAGTCACAATATATTTATTTACTATAACTGCCGCACATCTTCCACAATCCTGGCATTAATCGTCGGTAGAAGAGCATTAGCGCATTTGGGTGATTCTTCAATTTTTGTGTCTACGCACCCTCCGCCGACACCCCCCCCCCCCCCCTTCCGACCCCCCCCCCCCCCCCGCCACCAGTTAATTTTAGGGGTTTGCGTGTTTTATGAGTTTTTGGATATTCAGTATCAATAGATACCACTAAAACTATTTTAAGCGGTCTCATTATATATTCTTCGGACTAAATGTAGCATGGGGTTAGCCAATTTGTAAATGTGCCATCCACACGCCACCATAAAACAACTTTTTAAAATACCATTTTGCGAGGATGAAACCATAAATTTATGCAGATGTTACTTTAAGACTGATGCAAGCTCGTCATTCATAGAAGCTGCTTACAAAAGGCCAATTCATATTAATTGTATAATTCATGTAAACATGAATTTGCATCAACTCCTATACCAAACTTAGAACCACAAGGCTACATACAAATGACGTGTTTTTAACAGCCAATCAAACACGTTATTGCAAAATCATGTGATATCTTAAGCAGACGAAGTAATTTGAGGACACGTAAACACGGTAAGTGAAATTTGGGCATTAATTCTATGACTGGATGAGTCAGGTTTGTATTTATCACATCCGTTACCATGATTGTATAAATAAGAATCTTGATAATACGCAAAACAGGCATAATATGTTTTAGGGGTCAGAAGTGCTCCACGTTTAAACAAAATTCCAAATCTACGCTTTATGCACGACCAAACATATAAAACATCAACTCCGTTACCATCACCTCCGTTACTATTTTATGGTACCGGAGTTGATGATGTTCTTTTATTACAGAAAAACAGTAGTAGTAGTAGTAGTAGTAGTAGTAGTAGTAGTAGTAGTAGTAGTAGTAGTAGTAGTAGTAGCAGTAGTAGTAGTAGTAGTAGCAGTAGTAGCAGTAGCAGTAGCAGTAGCAGTAGTAGTAGTAGTACTAGTAGTAGTATGTATGTATGATTGCTGTATTCTGCGGCTGTAGTAGTAGTAGAAACATCCTACAGCTGCAATCAGTCCTTCTTCGCTTTTGCCCACTGTGTCTTGTCCGCAGCCGAAATCCTTAGCTTTCTCAGGTCATTTCTTGACTTGAGTGTACCGAGTCCTGCTTTCTTGCGGTCACCTCGTAGCACGCTTAGCAGATTTATGCAATGACGTCCTCTCCTGGCTTTGTATTTACTGGCTCCGAGTTGGGCGATTTCCAAGGCTATCTGTGCTGGTGTCTCTTCTGGCATCCTTATCACATGGCCAAACATGGACCATCTTTGCTGGGCGACCTTTATAGACAGCGGCGATGTATTACACATCTTGTATGGTGCATCGTTGGAAATTCTGCTGTCTGGCCATCGATGTCCAGTGATGGTGTGTAGGTGTTTGCGGTGGCAGGCACCGAGCTTGTCTAGAGCTGCCTTTGGAGCTGCCAGCTGTTACAGTTATACAGCATCAAGAATACGCAGGTTGCATTGTATAAACATAGCCTCTTTATCAAGGGCATCTTTGATCTACGAATCCATAGCTTCCAGAATGACTGGAAAGCTATGTTCCCCATGACGCAGCATGCAGAAAGGGCAGCAGTACTGCAAAGCAGTGAGCCCAGGATTTTACTTTTCCTCCATGGTTCGCTGCCACGAAGTGGGTCGTCATTTTCTATAGTTTCATGCTTTGTCGATAGGTACATGTGGGTCAACTCTGTTTTGGATTCATTCATAAAGAGATTCTCAATTTTTAGTTTGCTTGCAGATATTGTGAGAAGTTCGTCAAGGGGTTTCTTTTCCTCGTCTATGAAGTCCACATCGTCGGCATATTCCATCTCTAGCGGCATGCCCAGTATTGGCACTGGGGGGTTTGGTCTTGTGGAACTTTCCCGCACAGATTTCAATGCGGCAGCAAAGAAGCAGATGAAAAGCGCCGGAGATAGACCATCTCCCTGTGGGGAGCCGATTGGTGTCTCAAACTCTACAGACTTCACTGACAAAAGTAGTAGTAGTAGTAGTAGTAGTAGTAGTAGTAGTAGTAGTAGTAGTAGTAGTAGTAGTAGTAGTAGTAGTAGTAGCAGTACCAGTAGCAGTAGCAGCAGCAGCAGCAGCAGCAGCAGCAGCAGCAGCAGCAATAGCAGTAGCAGTAGCAGTAGCAGTAGCAGTAGCAGTAGCAGTAGCAGTAGTAGTAGTAGTAGTAGTAGTAGTAAAAGCACGCCTTTATTTAGCTCTGCAATTGCTGCCCGAAATTGCTAGTTTCTAGCGCGATTTTGTAGATACATTTTATACATATATTTCGTATTTGTGTTTCCTTTCAGACATTATGTTTAATTTGTAAATTCTTGTCTTGGTTGGAGCGGATTTTGTGTCTCAATTTTCTAAAGGCACTCCTCTTAGCTGGCGGTTTCCGCCATTTAATAGGACTCCTCTTACTGTGTTCAATGCAATACATTTCTCCCCGCGCCAGTATGCTATTTCTATAGTTTGTTGGCTAGCTCATTATATTTGGCAAGATCGCTTGAGTGAGTAGATTTAATTCCTTTGTCATTTGTAAGCGCAAGCCTAGTACTTTGATTAGATAAATCCTTATAGTCAGTTGGCTGTCCCCGGTCAACTCGAACAGACTAACAAATATGTGACTGTAATATGTTAGTATGCATTAGGGAACCACTTTAATCGGTTAGGTGTTAGTGAACCACTTAATAAGTGGTTCAAACTAACAAATTTACGACTGTCCTCTCTATTCGTATCTTTGTTGGTAGACGTCAGGGTTTCAAAAGGGGACAATATTTATTTAGTATTTAGCTCTTTCCCCGACGTCTTGGTGTTATATAATTTTATATTTGTATTATATATTGTAGTAGTATCGGTTTCCCCCTTTTATAAAACACCATGACAACCTATAAGCGTACCCTAAGCCTAAAAATAACAACTAAGGGGTGGGGTGTCACGGCTATCGACGTGTATCATAGGTTAAAGGACGTCGTTGGCGCGGGACCTGCTGCTTTGCAGGGGCTTATCAATGTTACTAGAACTGTATGGAATGTAACAGTGTCAAATGAGGGGGTCAAGGAAAAGCTTCTAGAAGATGTTCTTATTGTAAAAGGCGAAGTTTGTAACATAGAGGACATCGAGTCAGATAGGTTGGTAGTGAAGATGAAAGTTCCATTAGAAATACCAGATGACAGAATCATGAATGAACTCAAGAAGTATGGCAAAGTGCAAAAGATTGAACGGGAAACGTATCCTTTTGACAGAATGCTAGAAAACGGTGAAAGACGCATCTGGTTTGATAAAGTGGATAGCCCTTTACAAAGCAGAGTGACCCTTGATGGCAGCTTTGCCCTGCCCTTATGGTATAGATGGCAAATTAAAGAATGTCGGATCTGCCTAAGTACTGACCCTTTGGCAACGGATTGTCCCAATCGAAACAAATGTTTGCTCTGTGGTTCAGTTGACCATTTTAAATGGCGCTGTACAAAAAATCAAAACACGCCCTCAGTATCAAGAGATAATCGCCTATTAAAGGATGTAACTGAGTCAAATGCTTCTGAAGCAATCGCTACGGAAGCTGTTGTTGTGGTTCATGCCACCGAAAATGACACAAACAAATCATCAAATCCTGTTAAAGTAACTACAATTGATGAAATTCAAGTATTAGAGGAGGGTATAACCTTAAGTCAAGAAAATAATCAAAATGCAGTTCAGCCAAACGTGGCTGTAAAAGACACGCAGAAAAATGATGATCTTACAGAAGAACCAGTTTACAATTCCTTAGAAGATGAATTAAAATTAGGACAGGATAAGTTTAGGACTCAGAAGACGGAAAGTTGTGTCGATTTTCCGCTGAGCCCACTTGATTTAACTCAGCTTGAAGATATGGCAAATGACGCTCCTGCCAAATGTAACATAAGTAGCAATACGCGTCAAAAAGAAGACAATAGCTCAGAATCTGAGATTGAAGTAAATGATATGGATGATGATATAATGTCAGTTGCAGAATCAGATGTGTCCATTCAAACACAGAGTTCACAGATGAAAGATGAAAAGGTAATGTACCGATCAGAAGGGGGTGAAGTGTTCGTGCCATATGTAACGGCGAGAGGCGTGAAATATCGTCTACAGCGCCATGATTCTGATATTTCGTAATATGAATATTTGTCTGTGGTAGAACTAGGAAACATTGAATTCGCAGGAAAATTAGGTAAATGGTCTAAGAAACGAGCTAAAAAACCAAATCAAGTTAATCTAATGATGGCGGTTGTAAACATCATTTTACAAATTATGATTATCTGCACCATCAATTGCAGAGGATTAAATACCGAATTCAAGCAGCGCCACTTGCTTGAAGAATTAGCAAATGAGAGAGTTGATATTGCTTTTCTACAAGAGACCAAAATTAAAAAAACTGAAGTGTATGAATCTCTCAAAGATATTTCAAAAGGGCAGATTTTTTATTCTTTATCCTGCCCCGTTGTCTCAACTATGCTGACGTTATACCGTCATCAGATACAAATGGACGATGGATTTGTGTCTCAATTGATGTACTAAACACAAGTTTAAATTTGATGTGCCTTTATGCATCTACCTCTCATCAGCTGCGCCGTGAATTTCTAAATGATGTTTCCACAATAATTCAAGACAGAACGCCTGAAAACCTAATTATGGGCGGTGACTCTAATTACATATTAGATTAGGCTAAAGACAGAAACTCGAGGTCTAATTTTAATGACACATCGCTTAATATTTTGAAACACATTTGTGAAAATAAAAGCTTGATAGACACTTATCTGATTAAAAATCCAGAAGGCCAGGAATTTACTTGGTTTTCAACCGATGGAAGGTTAGCTTCAAGGTTAGACAGGATCTATGTAGAACGATCACTGAAAGGTTACATGTGTAAAACTAACATAAAACCAGTAACTTTCTATGATCACAATATGTTTTCCATCACATTAGACAATGCTGACTGGGTCAAACGAGGAGATGGATTTTGGAAACCTAATGTAGCATTGCTACGAGATAGTTGCTATCGCAAATGTGTGGAAAGTTGTTGGAGGCATTGGGATGAAAGAAGTGGTTCGTATGAATGTATAACAGATTGTTGGGAAGATGCTAAATCACACATGAAATATTTTTCAAGGCAGTATTCCACCAGGAAAGCATGTGAAATACGAAAGCGTAAAAAGGCGCTTCAGAGGTCGTTGTGTAAAATTAATAAGAAAATTAAAAGTTATAATTATTACGAACTATTAGTTAAATTAAAAGGTAGACTAAATGAAATAGAGCAATATCAGTTTGATGGCGCCAAAATAAGGTCAAGAGCACAAATGCACACAGAGGGCGAAAACCTACACGCAAGAGGTTTAGAGAAATTAATGCGCTCAGTGAAGACTAATGATGGAGTATCAGTGTGCTCAAATGCAGAAATGATGGAAACAGTATTCGAATTTTACAAATCATTGTATAAATCTGAGGGAAGCGATGAAACTACAACTAGAGATGTTTTAGCTAATATAACGAAAAGACTTCCAGATTCATGTCGCGAAAGCTCTGACCAATCAATAACAATTGATGATTTGACAAAATCCCTCAAAGGTATGAATTTAGAAAAGTCTCCTGGATGCGACGGGCTTCCAGTTGAATTTTATCAAATATTCTGGCACATATTTGGGCCAGTATTAGAAGAAATAGCAACCAGCATTTTTAAGCAAGGGCATCTCCCTCCCTTGATGGCCCAAGCATATGCTCGTCTTATACACAAGAGGGGTGAATAAAATACAGAATTATAGACCAATCTCTCTACTCTGTGTAGATTATAAGATTATTACTTGGGCACTAACATTAAAACTTGGCGCAGTCCTAGGCGAAGTCATTGATGATGCTCAAACCTGCTCTGTGCCAGGAAGATCAATATTAAACAGGACTTTGCTTATCTGGGACGTTATTCAATTAGTTGAAAAGGATTGTATCCCAGCAGCAATAATAGCACTTGATAACGAGAAGGCGTTTGACAGACTAGAATGGGATTTCTTGTTTAAGTCTTTAGACAATATTGGCTTTGGTTCGAGATTTATTAAATGGGTAAATATTTTATATACTGATATAACAAGTTGCTATTTAGTAAACAATTAGCTATCCAAACCTGTAGTGTTGGAACGAGGTGTCAGACAGGGTTGCTCACTGTCCCCGTTTCTATTCGTCATAGCTATGGAATCGTTGGGGGCCACATTGAAGCAACGCAATGACCTTCAAGGATGATGTATACATGGCGTAGAAAGGCCACTAAAGGTTTCTCAATATGCAGATGATACAACTGTGTTTGCTGGTAAAAATACGGATTTTAGAATTTTAAATGGAGTATTATCAGATTTTCAAAAGGCATCAGGGCTTAAAGTCAATAAAGACAAATCTAAGGGCTTATTTTTGGGCGATTGGAAGGGCAGAACTGACAATGTGATGTATATTAACTGGTCAAATGATGTCATAACAATTTTGTGTATTTACTTTAGTAGAGATCAAAATGTATTACTAAGCTGGGAAGAAAGGCTATTCAAGCTAAAGTGTGCATTACTAAATTGGAAACGACGTCGCCTAACTTTCTTTGGCAGGACATTTGTCATTAATAATTTTATTTTATCTGGACTGTAGTATACCGCTTCTGTCTTCATATGCCCAAATCAGTAGAGTCAAAGTTCAACACGTTACTTTTGTCCTTCTTATGGGAGGACAAAGCCCATTTAGTATCACAGTCAATCCTCACCAATGAAAAGCATGCCGGAGGCCTGGATTTGGTTAATGTTTCAGCAAAGTGTGCTTCCTAAAAATTGAAATTCTTGAATAAGTTACTCACTTCAAACTCATCTTGGTCAAGTGTTTCAAGGGCACTTCTCCAAAGGTACGTAGATCTATTTCCGGTAGAATGTTTATTTATGTGCAATAAACTGCCACCTAATCATCAAAAGATACCAAATGTATATAAAGAACAGCTCGAAGCCTTAAAAATATGGCCAAAAATGGTATTCAATATTTACGTGACTTGGTAAATCCGAAATCTCGTAAAGGGATTGCGATGCGAGTTGTGGCAAGAATAACATCAATGAGATATATTGATGCTCAGCGCTTATTTGTTAAAAGAAAGAATGCAATACCTGATGTATGGTTCAAATTGCCGAAAGCACGTGGCAACATTTATATGTTGCAACCAACATTAGTGTTTATGTCAGAACATATAAAATACAACATGGCATCTAAAGACTGGTATAGAATTATAATGCAAAGTCGGAGATATATTCCTATTGTGGTTAGGCATTGGAACAATGTATTATGCACGCCAAAGAACTGGAAAAATGCCTGGAAAGCAATACATCTAGCTTGTCTACCAGGACATGCACTGGACCTGGCATGGCGATTACTCAATCGAAGGTTATGGGTCAGCCATCTTACTTATATGTGTAAAATAACACTATTTACTCAGTGTCGCATAACTACACGCTTTTGGCTATATATCAATATGCTCCTTGCTAAATTTGGAACCAAATACGTGAATTTAGTGGCTCAAACAATTTTGTTCAAAGATTGTTCAACTATCGGACGAATCATTAATAGCAAGGAGAAACAATTGTTAATAACCCTGTTATCTGTAGGAGCGTGGGCCATCTGGAAGCATCGGTGTTCAGAGGCGAGAGATAAAACCGGCAACAACCATCAGAGAGCCATACAAGCTATATTTCGATCATTGTTGATAAACCGCATTCATTGTGAATTTTACAGGCTAGTAGAACATGGGAGAGAAAGTAGATTTAAAGACGTATGGTGCAAAACTGGCCTAGTATCAATTGAATACGGATATCTAAAATATCAGAAGCGGAACTTGTATAAGCTAGCACACTCGCTGCTTGCTGTATATTGATAAATGCTATTTTAATTTAATTTAATTGCCTTTATTTTAAAATTTTAATGCCTTAGGAGACTCTAATCTTGACGAATATCCTAACCTTGGGAATCAGAATATTTAAATATCAAATGAGCATTATGTCAATATTCTGGAGTTGATCCGATTTTCAAGTTAACTAAGTGTGATATCTTACAATTAGCTTCATGTTGTAAATGTTTACTGTAGGTGTATTTGTTCCAGGGTAATTTGCAAAAACTTACAATGAAGTAAATTTAGAATGTAAACCCAAAGCGCCATCTAGGTAGTCATAGTTTGTATACTTTTGCTTTGTGCATTATATTATATAAAGGATACTACGTCCGCTGGGCATTTAAGAATCGGCTAAACTGAGTGACTTTTTGTTACTTATTGACGAGTCACATCGCCACTTGTTGGCGAGCTGCACTCGCCATTTGGTCTTACTACTATACGGTGTGCTATGTTAAACTACATATGATCTACTTAGCCTGCCGGTCATGAATCGCCTCAATGGCATCAATGAGTAGCAGTAGCTTACTGCTAATTATTGATGAGTCGCTTTACCATTTGTTGGTTAGCTATGCTCGCCATTTGGGCCTACTACTACACGGTGTGCAAATAGTAATGGCTTTGTTGAATTATGTTATGTTATCAGCTCTTTATTAAGTTTTTTTCTACGTAGTTATGCCATGGATGTGGTATATGGTAATAGAGTATTTTAGCTTGCATTGTTTGATAGGTTAAGTTTGTATTGTTATTCATATACTATTAATAAAGCCTGCTATTTCACCCGATTTCTTATGGGGGTTTGCAAGCCTTTCTTTAAAGGAGTTCCTCCGTAAAGTGTGCCCGACTGCATCAGCGTCGGATTTTCAAAAAAAAGAAGAAAAAAAGTAGTAGTAGTGGTAGTAGTAGTAGTAGTAGTAGTAGTAGTAGTAGTAGTGGTGGTGGTGGTGGTGGTGGTGGTGGTGGTGGTGGTAGTGGTAGTGGTAGTGGTAGTAGTAGTAGTAGTAGTAGTAGTAGTAGTAGTAGTAGTAGTAGTGGTAGTAGTAGTAGTAGTAGTAGTAGTAGTAGTAGTAGTAGTAGTAGTAGTAGTAGCACCAGCAGCAGAAGTGTCAGCAGCAGCACCTGTTGTAGTAGTAGTAGCAGCAATAGCACTAGTAGTAGTAGTAGTAGTAGTAGTAGTAGTAGTAGTAGTAGTAGTAGTAGTAGTAGTAGTGGTAGTAGTAGTAGTAGTAGTAGTAGTAGTAGTAGTAGTAGTAGCTGTTGTTGCTGTTGTTGTTGTTGTTGTTGTTGTTGTTGTTGTTGTTGTTGTTTTTGTTGAACTTGCAGTATTCTTAAACAAAATTATTGGTTTGCAGTTTGTGTGTCGCGATGCCATTGTCATGGCAGAGAAGATGCGGAGAAACAGGGAAATGATAGGCAGCGACCCTGAGTGAAGCGAAACATACTTGCTGAATGAACGAAATCGTGTATCAATAAATAATATGAATGAAAGTACACAGCAGCCAATGCGGAAAAGATGGCAACGTGCATCATGTGAATATAGATCTCGAAAAAGAACAGCAAGTAACATTGTAAGTGTGACCCTTCCAACAAGTCCGAATCCTGACGATCAGCACACAGATAATAGAGTTCCCGTGAATAGGCAAAGTAGGAGAAAACAAGGGAGGGATTGTGCAAAGGTTTATAGTGTCAACAAGAGACTAACGGTTAAGCTGAATGCAATGTCAAAGAAGGCGGAGGAGATGTACAAGAACCGTTTACAGCGAATAAAGTCACGTTCATCACCTACCAGTGCTCCAAAGCAAAATACAAAATCGCTACATCAAGGTAGCACAGTTACAAAACAGGTGAAAAAAACTGTGTTGTTCCATAATGTATTGCAAGATGAAGTAAATACATCCCTGGCACACACAACAAACACATAAACGGAGAAACAAATTAAAGGACTCTTAATCTCCAGGAAACGAATTAATAACAACCAGAAAAGAAGTCGTAAGTTTGTGTATGAACGGAAAAGACAAGTTAATGCCATTTCTGATGTTACAAAAACAAATGTATTAGAGCTTTTCGAGAGGGATGACAATTCGTGTGTTTCTACAAACAAAAAGGCCACCATAACAAGGATGGGTAAGAAATTGACAATGCATTTCCTGCTTGAAACAACAAGAAACCTGCATTCAAAGTCTTTAGCCGAGTATTCTACAGTGAAAATCTCGTAGTCAGAATTTTGCAAATTGAAACCATATTGGGTATTAACACCATCTGTTGCAGACCGGGAGACATGTCTTTGTAAGAAACATGATAACCTGCAACTACAAGCAGATCGACTCCATTATCTTAGAATAATACAAACCAAGCGAGTAGAGGACAACATAGCATATGTTGTGTGTGATCCAAAAAACTATGATTTTATGTACAGGAAGTGTAATCTTTGTTCTGAAATTCAGTTCGAATTCTGTGAAACTGATCATGATGACAACAAAGGAATATGGTGGTGGAGTTGGGAGACAGTCAAGGAGATTTATGAATAGGGTGGCGCAGAAAAAACTGCACACAAAAACTGAAAAGTGTAAAATTACCGGAAGTGCTGGACAGCTTAAAAAGCTGTTTGAGACTGGATTGAAAAATGATCTCTGTCCTCATGTCCACAATATTCGACACCAGTTCCAACAGTATAGATACTTGAAAGGATCCCTAACGGAAGAGGAGGCAGTGGTGCACATAGACTTTTCAGAGAATTATGGTTGCAAATATGCTTCAGAGATCCAGTCTGTTCACTTTGGTAGTTCACACAAACAGGCAACATTACACACATGTGTCATCTATACAGGTAAGGGGGTAACCTCATTTTGCTCTATCTCTGATTCAAAACGACACAACCCAATAGCTATTTGGACTCACCTGGAACCCATACTAGATCTCTTAAAGGAAGATGGGATTGAGACTATCCATCTCTATTCAGATGGACCAACCACACAATATAGAAACTGAACAAATTTGTATCTATTTTCGACACATCTGTCTCAACGTGGGTTTGAAGCCAGTACCTGGAACTACTTTGAGTCCATTCACGGCAAAGGAGCTGCAGACGGCATTGGGGGAGCTATCAAACGTCGTCCAGATGATCTTGTAGCTAGAGGTCAAGATCTACCAGATGCACAAACATTATTTAATGCATTATGTAAACTACCGTCTAGTGTAAAGCTATTTTACATCCCGGAGACATCAATCTTGAAAATGGATATCTAAATACCCAGTAAAATATCACCTGTCCCAGGTATAATGAACGCTTATTAAATTTATACACAAACCCAACGTGAAACATCTGAGTTGTTTTTGCACCTGGCCAACAATTTGTATATGTTACAAAGAGACAAGAGTGACGTTTCCCAATCAGACCAACGATACAGACATCACAGCAGAAACCATCATTTGACAAAATTGCTAATATTACCAGTTCAAACTCTAACATGATTGACTAATTGAAAAACAATGATGTTGTAGGATTGTGGTGTGTTGTCAACTATGGTGGATAAGCATATGCTGGAGAAATTGTTGACCATGATATTGATTCTATTGAAGTTAAGGTACTTCACTGCGTGGGAAACAATAAATTCGTTAACCCAAGCAGGGAGGACAAACGGTGGTATATATTTGACAATATATTATCATTTATTTCAGCCCCAGTACACATTACTAAAAGGCAACTGTGTATTGATCAACACGCATGGGTGAAATATAGTTTCAACTAGTCATCTTTTGTTATACCTTGCAAGTTAATATCATATGTCAACTCCGTTACCTTTTTCTACTAATAATGATAACTTATTTGTCCACATATATCTTCATATCATATCAAGGTTAAAGGTACAGTGGATCAGCTATTAATTTTGTGATTTAGATAAACAGTATTGTCACATATGCGATAGAACTAGAGGCCAGGGTACATAAGTTTTTAACACAATCTGTATGAAATGGTAACGGAGGTGACATGATGTTATTATGCAATATATAAACCAGGGAGAATGAGTATCAATGTTTGTTATTGCGGTTAAGTTAGTTAATATGTTACCTTACTTCAGAATTGTGTTTGTTTGTTTCTTGAGGTTTTATAAAAATGTTTATGACAGCATATTAATTGGTAACGAAGTTGACGTTCTTCATGTCACCCCCTTAACTTATAATGAGATAAGTTCACCCATGACCAAAATCTCGCACAGCTTGATATGGTTCCAGTACCTTGAGACACACCCCACACATCCCTTTCAACATAGCAAACAAAATTTATGAATATTCAACAAGAAAGTTTTGATTAGTACCAAAGTCGAATTTGTCCCCTAGTCGAAGTATCACCCACTTACTTACCGCGCGTTCCCCGACAAAGTTTTGATATTGATGAAATTCGATAGTTCCCTTAATATAGAAATCCGTAGCCGGGCAGCAATGAGTGGAAACGTCAAATCCATTCACCGAGACAGACAAAGCTCCATGCAGGATACATAGGAGGCCAAACAACACGAGCATCGGTGATACGTCCATCATATTCGTCTATGGATATCAAAATATGGTAAAATAATAGGATTCTGCACACAATTTGAGGCTGCCAAATGATTGGTCGTGGAAAATGGATATGAATAACATAGTAGTATAGTATAGTTAGTTTGTATTTGTCAGATAGGTGGGCAAATTCATGATGGCTCGGATGTAGACCTAATTGTATCCAGGTATGTGCTTAGAAAAATGTTGTGAATCATTCTGAGAATGTTTAGCACCACATAATAATGACAAAATAAGTTAAATTGAATGTGGATTGAAACCTTTAGATATAACGTCAACGTCGTTGAGCTAATCAATGCACTTAAATTGCATACAATTATTACTTTTACCATGTTCAGTTTAAAAGATCATTAGCTTTATAACCGCGATCTTCACCGAAAATGTCAGAAGTACAAATCAGTCGTAATTATTTCTGTCTTGATATTTGTTTAGAAGTAATACACGTGCGTTTCCAGCATTAACGTATTTTGGGAAATATTTCCCGCAATGCATTACTCGCAACTGCATTGGCTGTTAACTACGTCATGCAAGGTGTGAACAGTTTTACTTTAACATTAGACTAAAGCCGTGTTCTCACTAGAGACTTAAAGCTCTCGCGTTCCATTAAATATAGATACTTTTGTACGGGATATGAGATGCCTGTTCAATTTACCCAGCATGCAATGCTACCCGGCGTGCGATGCTACCCTGCATGCAATTTCCTAACTCCATAATCGTTGTAACTATTGGACGCCATATTCGTATAGTCTATGGTCTGCACAAGCCAGGATTTCTCAAACAAAACCAACCTGCTTGCATGTGCAAATAGTCATTTGTCCTCCAGCTCTGGAAGTGTAAACATGTTCGTAGGGCGTACTATTCACGGCAGTACATTCGACGGCCTGCATTTCAATACTGTTCAGCGCAACTGTGTCAATTTCCAGAGGATTAGAGAAAGCTTTTATATATATTTTGACAATAATTTGCGTGAAAGTTATTGCTATCAATGACAGCAACAACATTCAGTGAAATTATTGTCAGAATAATTATTAGGTAATGCGATTACTACCTGGTACAGATTTGATACTAATTTTAATGAAAATTGTTGCTACAACTGCTTTCAGTCGCTATATTCTAAAATAATCATCATAATTTTTAGTCGCCTCTCGGTACGGATTTGAATAGCAATTTCTAAGGCAACATTGTCGAATTATTATCCACACACGTGCAATCAATATATTATTATTTAAATAAAGTGAGCGTAGGCTTTCTCGCCCAGAATGAATGCTTAGCAAACGGCGTGTATGTTTCGTTGACAGATTTGTGCATTTGATTGAAATGCATTGATCGAACAGAAACGTACATCCGGTAGCTAAGCGAAATATTTACTTCGTGCAGGCAAAGCGTATTTTGGCCATACAATCACTACCTAGATAGTAATACTGAGCGCCGTGTGATTCTATGGACAACAATTTGATAACGTTGTTGGTGATTTGGCAACAACAATTTACAGTCAAATTGCTCTTCAAATCCGTAGAAAGCGTTGACTTAAATTTATGATTATTTTAGAATACATAGACTGAAAGTTGTTGCAGCAACACTTTTCAATGTAATTTGTATCAAATATATAGCAGGTAGTAATTGCATTACATACTAATTATTTTGACAACAATTTGACTGAATGTTGGTGCTGTCACTGATAGCAGCAACTTTCACGCAAATTACTGTCAATATATATATGTATAAAAGTTTTCTCCTGTTTTCTCCCGAACATTGACACACTGTCTCTGAACAGCATTGAAATACAGACTGTTGAATGTACTGCCGTGAATACGCCCTACGTGCATGCTTACGCTTCCAGAACTGGAGGACAAATGACTATTTGTGCGCTGGTTAGTTTTGTTTGAGAAATCCTGGCTTGTGCAGACAATAGACTAAACGAATACGGCGTTCAATAGTTACAACGATTATGGAGTCAGGAAATTGCATGCTGGGTAGAATTGCACGCCGGGTAGCATTGCATGCTGGGTAAATTGAACAGGCATCTCATATCTCGTGCGAAAGTGTCTATATTTAATGGAACGCGCGAGCTTTAACCTGCGTAGCGCAATGCTGAGGTATGGCGTTATTTCCGATTAACTCGCCCGCGAGAACACGGCCTAAGACACAAGACATTTTAAGCAATTTATATGAAGGACTAAGATCATAATGGCATTAAAGTCATACATTACATGATCGCAGAAAAGTTAAGACAATTTTCTACACATTTTTACACGTGCATTTAACCATGTAACACTCATAGCATCCAAAAACCCGGCTTCTGCAGTGGTCTTGAGAAATGTAAATTTGCAGGCCAAGAGAACACTATTTTTGAAATTTTACCACTGGAATGACTGGCTCGATAACCGAGTCAGTCATTCCAGTGGTAAATTTCTCTTGGTCTGCAAATTTACATTTTCTTTGACCAAATTAAAATTTTGATGAATAAATTTAAGGCTAAAAAGGGTTAAGCGCTTATTACATAATGTTATGACGCCACGAGCACCGGATACGCATTCTGAGCAAGCGCCACACTCTTTCCAGTTATATTGTTAACCAACTGAAGGTTGCAGTTTAAAGATATCAGATAGTAGAACAGGAGATGGTAAGATAGAGTAGCATGATGATCGAGCTCAAATAGACCAAGAGAAAGGGATTACTTAGAGTGAATGTCACAGCAGGAAACAGCAGTTGGAGCTTGCAGATATATGTATGCTGAAATATGACTCAATGTCTTGTGTGACCGAGCATCGGGAAACAATTGTCACACAATAATTAGTTAGATATTTAATGTAAAATACGCGCAACATGTCTCAAGAGCATGTGTGACCGAGCATCGGGAGATAATTGTCACAAACTAGTTAATTGGAACATTAACGAAACCCTTGTGCAATATTCCTCAAAGGCATGTGTATCCATGCCTCGGGAGTTAGTCGCGTAGAGACTGACCTATTCCGAAACACACTGACGAATAGAAACAAAATCATAAACTTACTGCTTAGACATAAATCATGCGAGACATGGAGAAGACGCATAGAAGCGTCGAGTATTTAGCTGTACACGAATTAATGATAGCCATACTGGAGCCGATCCAGGACTGTTTTATCTCATCTGAACCAGTATTAGCCAACGCAGACAGGGTGTCCGGGGGTCCTAACTCCGGGAAATTTTAAAATCTATGTGCTCTCAGAACGGCATCTCATGCATATCCAAAGTTAAATATGCACCCTCAGTTGGCTGTTAAAGTATTGAATCTTTACACATTTAATTATAATTTAAATTTTGGGTGGGTGAGAGTGATGATTTTCTCATCGGTGCATCACATCATGCTACTAAGAACGGACTTAACTATTCATAGCATTCAAAATCTGAGAACATTTAGCTTCCAACAGTCACAGATTATTCTTTAACCTACTGGGCTCAAAGTTGTTGCTGCCTTATGCTGGAAGCTGTTGCTGCATAACTGCCCAGGGCAGCAACACCTTTAAGCTACTGCTTCCCTTGGCGGTTACATGTTTGGCTTCCAATATAAAGGCAGCAACGGTGGCGGCACCAGCGTGTTTGTTAGGGGGGTGGAGGGATGGGGTGGGGTGAGAAATGGGCAGGTTTGTCCTATATGGGCAATGCTGGTGGAGGTGTCAACCTTCCAAAAGGCGGGCGGGGGCTGGGCCTTCTCCTCGGAAACATTTGAAAATTAGATCGCTCTGAGAAGGCATTTCCTGCATTCTCAGTGATAAGCAACATCCTTATTTTGCTTTCTAAATAAAATAGCAATATGAAATATCTGCATGCAAAATCTTCTGGTCGGGGACAGGTAGGGGGACAAACATTGGAGTGGGATATCTGTACCCCCTGCCCCTACCCCCATGGTACCGCAACTGGGCAGCAACAGTTTTCAGTCCAGTTGGTCTAAATGAGTAACTGATTTCTGTCCAAGAAGTCACAGATTCTATATGAGATATGAGATATAAATTAGAAAGATCGTGGCTTGACGTATAAAGTACTCTTGATGGGCGCATGGGTTTTAGCTATGCCCCGCCCATCTCTAGCTAAGCTCCACCCATACCTCGCTCGTGTTGGGATCGATCGATCTCTGAACACCTTGACTATCAGTTTCCAAAAAACTACAACGGTAAGCTGTTGTCTATTTTGAAACTAATTTGACTGGGTACTGTTGCTGCCTAAGGCAGCAATAGCGCCCAGTCAAATTAGTTTCAAAATATTCGACAGCATGTTTATCAAATAGCAAAGAATTACAAAGCCATACAATTTATACAATGTGTCTGACTCTTTGAGATTTGATGACGGTCTATATGGAACCCTTTGTGACGTAATGATTGTGACGTCATTGTACACGCGCTGAGCTGGGATTGATCGATCCCCAAATTCCCTAGCTATCAATTTCCTGAAAACTATACAGGGAAGCTGTTGAATAAGTTGTAACTAATTTTGGCTGGGTGCTGTTGCTGCCTATGGCAGCAACAGCACCCAGTCAAATTAGTTGCAAAATATTCAACAGAATATTTATTAAATAGTAAAAGCAAACAATTTGTACAACAACGCATAGACCGTCTTCAAATATGCGTTCGTGACGTACTTGTCGACGTCATTCATGACGTCATTCATTATGATGTCCTTGTACACATCGCGCAGTTCATTATGACGTCATATGATGGGTGGGTACTCTGGAAAGGTGAATTGTCTAAATTAATTAAAGAGCAATCACTTTTCGTTTATTGTGCAGGCTTGCCGATTCTTTTCAGATTTTCAATCGACTGTTGACGGATATAAGAATTAAAAGAAAGGCCTACACCTAACAATAAAGGGGTGACTGAATTATTGAAAACTCGGGAAAACAAGGGACTGCTTAGCAGCTTTGCGAATGTTAATATAACGTTTAGGATATATTTGTTGATAATCGACACAAGGTAAGAGGTCATTTTCCAAACATCAAAACTAAAAGGCTGTCTAGAATCTACAATGTGCCATAGTCTTATTTCGTCATTGGCATTACTCAGCATTGATAAGCCGGCAATGGCCGAATTTACCAATGAAAATATGACAACCCTGGGACACGTTCATTAAATCTAGCCGATTTTTGGTTCGTCAACCAGGCGACAGTTCTGTGTGACGGTCGCCTTACTGAAGGTCAATCGCTGGCTATTCATTTCGTGGCGAGGCGAACGAACGGTTTTGATGGGTGACTCGCCATGAAAGCCAAGATAAGGGGAAAGATGGTGGCTGGCTTTACAAGATCGTCAATTTAGATTATGATTATCAATTTAACCTTAAATAACGCAGACCCATGTATTTTAGGGATCTTAGTAATATGTTTGGCTTCACCCCATTCTGTACGCTTGTGGATCGTAGGTGAGATCCTACCGCATACATGAAACGAACGATAGCTAGAGCCTTCAGAAATAAGTTTACAATGTATATTCTGACAGTAGTCGAAGCATGCAGTGTTTCAGTATTGAGTAGGTATCTTGAATCTAGTGACGTTAGCAGATAGAAAGTGATTTATTATCAAATATCTATTCATGCCTGATCAATATTGTAATGCCATTACAGTGGGTGTTCAGTGTGCTTTGATGTAGCGTTACTTTAGAAGTTAGAAGACGCGTTTTCCCCAGTAATTCGCAATATTTCTCACTGCCCTGGAAAATGCTAGTAATTCGCAGGAAATTCACCTTTCCAATTTATCCCTCGATCATCTGACATGATATGACCTCATAATTAACTAAGTGACGTGTATGATGACATCATTACGTCATGAATCATTTAGATATAGTCCGTCTGTAACGCGTTGACACGTCTGACACGTTGTACAAATTGTAAGTCTTTACTATTTAATAAACATTCTGTCGAACATTTTGAAACTAATTTTACTGGCGCTGTTTATACCATAGGCAGCAACAACACACAGTCAAATTAGTTTCAAAATATTCAACAGCTTACATGTATAGTTTTCTGAAAATTGATGCTCAAGGGAGTTCAGTGATCGATAGATCACAACACGGACGTGGTGTGGGTGGAGCTTAGATTGAGATAGGCGGGGCATAGCTTAACGTGGAAAGGTCCATTGTGAACGCTGTGCTCACATCTGAGTGATCTGACAACTAGCTCTCGCTCCTACATATCACATGACCACTTAAAAACTATTCACCTGCCAAATGGCGTGACACCACATTCAGAAAGGCAAAAGTAATTTGCCACTACCAACAGCGAAGGGAATGAGCACAACAGGTGAATGGTCGCCCTATGCTCACCCCGCTTAATGCAAGCTTGTTTTCAGAAGCGATGTGACCAAGGAAATAAGCGCATAAATTCATCAACAACCGATGCATTAAGACACATCGGTCTGTAGAACTCAAATTTTGCCTTCCACTTCCGTTATTGAAACATATGTAATTGAATGGAGTTAGCCCACAGCCCGTGTCTTTATTTAGAGCATGTACACGCTATGATATGTCAGCTTACGATAGACACATGACAAAGGTAATTATTTGGATAAGGGAATTAGTAACCGATAGGAAAATTCATCCAGGCCATGTTTCCTGACTTTAAGAGTTAAAAATGACTCAAAACTAATTTGTTTTAAAATATAATTTCAGCCAATAGAAATCTAAAGAAACAATCTTCGAATTACAAGAAGAATTTTAACAGCCCGACTGACTGGCTGGCTGATTGGCTGGTTGGCTGACTGACCGACTGACCGACTGACTGACTGACCGGCCAGCATGCATGCTAATTGTGAGTCGCAACTTAAAGGTGCGCAATTTTATGTTCATTGTCTTGCCGAGACCCAAACCTGTCTAGTTTCATTGGTTTCTTATGCTTATAGGTTAAATATAAACTTTGCATGTAAATGAAGGAACAACACATAATGTCTCATTAGATGTTTACTCACGCTGATGCAATACATATAACTTGAAATGTCGGAAAATGATAAGACTGTGTATTTTGTTTTCACTATGAATTGAGAAATACTAGCAAATGCGCACATATGAATAGAGGCTTGCAGCGCATGTTGACTATTTTCATCAAGAGTAGAGTTAAAGGCTAACTAACCCCAGCTCTCGATTGCTATTCAGGTGATCTAATATGTCACTCACAAACTATGCAGGTAATTTAAAGCTTTTTATCATGCCGGTAAAAAAAGATCATCAGGCTTTAGTAGCTAAATATTGCTACATTTCTACGCCCTATGATGGCTGTTATGATTTGCTTTTTAACCAATCAGTGCCCGCCTCGGTATATACGCTGGGTCATAGAGGTGCTAGCTATGGGTTGGCAATTTCGTATAACAGCTATCACCACAGCTGATATAAAAGCTGATCATATGGGTAAGCTATTGAATATTTTGAGACTAGTAGCTATTTCCGGTTAAATTAGTTTCGAAATATTCAACTGGATAAGTATTGCATAATAAAGAATGTAATGCATTGGCACTTGCATGACGTCTCGCACTATCGCTTGAGGAGACAAAATGGTGGCGATCACTGTTCAAAATTTATGCGATATTCCAAAGCAGATAATTATGATACAGATAAGGGAATGTGATAGGATATGAATGATATGGAATCTATAAATCATAATATATTGGTGCAATACAACGTCTGAGATGAGATTAGCAACTCTTTAAGAGAAATACCAAAAGATGTAAAGATAGGCAACTTACCTGATGAATGGTGAACCACAATCAGTCTGTTGAATTGTAGAGAGCTGTTCACAGTAGGAAAGTGTGGTTTGTGTCTAGTCAAGGTAAGGTTTATATAGTCAATTTCCCCTACAGTAAACGTGTCATATCTGCCATTGATGACGAGCACTATGCCTATGTAAAGCAGGTGTAGTGACATAGTCAAAGAAAATATTAATATTTTATTAATATAATGAATTTTCCAGTCATTGATCTTCTCCAAATTAAAATAAAATAATGAATAATAATGATACACGATGATACTTCAAACAACGCCTACGGGTGACTTGCAAAAAAAATCGAATCCATTGTTTTCTCAGGATAGCAAATGAAAATTTTAATTTTAATTTGAACTATGCATGATATGTCTGTAGTTATATTTCAAGCAGATAACTTGTAGATTCGTAGAGTTTGTCCATGCGAAGGTGAGTACGTGTATACGGTGATTAATGTTTTGATCCGATACAATAACATGACCAATACATGGAATTGTGTAGCTCGCGGGGGTACGTACTGATCCGCCGATATATTTCCGCCCATCGCCCCGCAAGTGCGCGATGACCGGGATGGTTGGTTAGCTGCGGATCTCGGGGTTGCGGATCCCGTATGACGTCTCTCCGTGAAATACAAAGACCGACTTCTAGAGCCGGTGAAACAATGATGTTCCAGTGGGGCCTTGCGACCATTGCCACCAAGATTTAACCACACGGTCTCGTCCCAACTACTAGTATCACCGGTATGTCTATCCATACCAATTTAGTAATCACTACGCCATGAATGATTCGATATAGCCCGTCTTTAACGCTTAATAGTCCGACACGTTGTACGAATTGCATGTTTTGGCTATTTAATAAACATGTTGTTGAATATTTTGAAACTAATTTGACTGGGACGCAACAGCCCCCAATCGAATTAGTTTCAAAATATGCAACAGCTTACCAGCATAGTTTTCTGGAAATTGATAGTCGATGAGCTCAGAGATCGATCGACCCCAACAGGAGCGAAGTGTGGGTGGAGCTTAGCTAGAGATGGGCGGGGCATAGATAAAACTGGAAAGGTCCATTGTTAAAAAGTATGTTCTGATATAACGGCACTAACATCACGGAACAACCACTTAATAAGTATTTTCCAGTGTCATCAGGAAGAAAACCTCTGTCTAATTCCAGTTTACCGCTAACTGATCATAAACATGTATTAAAAAAACAAAAACTAGTCTTTATGCATAGGTGTCGCCACTAATTCTAAAGAGTGGGTCGAATTTGGGGGTCGGTCCGTTAGGAGTGTCCCCCACCCCTCCCGCATTGCGGGTCGGTCCGGGGTTCTCCTCCCAGAAATTTTGAAATATAAATGCTCTCAGGATGCGTATCCTGCATTTCTCAAGGTTAAAAAAAAAAAATTCGATCAAAATTCGAAGGGCTAAAATATGCTCAGACCTCAAATAATGATTATTATTTTATTTTGTGCGGGGTGGGGGTGTGTGCTCACACGCACACGCAGGCACGCACGAAAACAATGCACGCGCGCGCGCCTACACATACGCGCACACACGCACAGACACGCACGCGCGCACGCACACACACACACACACACACATGCGTGTCTGATTACCGTATTCCGCGGCTGTAGTAGTAGAAACATCCTACAGCTTCAATCAGCCCTTCTTCGCTTTTGACCACTGTGTCTTGTCCTCAGCCAAAATCTTTCGCTTCCTGAGGCCCATTCTTGATCTGAGTGTACCGAGTCCTGCTTTGTTGAAGTTATGTCATATCACGCTTAACAGATTTAAGCAATGATGCCCTCCCTGGCTTTATATTTGCTGGCTCCAGTAGCTCAGATTCCAAGGCTCGGTGTGTTGGTGTGCCTTCTTGTATCCTTAGCACATGGCGAAGCATGGACCGTTTTGCTGGGCGAGTTTTCTGGACTGCTTCAATCTGTATTACACATAATGTTACCTGGACATCAGTGTCCAGTGATGGTCCGGAGGTGTTTGTGGTGGGAGGCATCAAGTGTGTCTAGGGCATCCTTTGGAGCTTCCCAGCAGTTGCAGTTATACAGCATCAAGGACACGCAGGTTGCATTGCATAAATGTAGTCTTTTTGGCAAGGGAATCTTTGGTCTATGAATCCTTAGCTTCCAGAGGGACTGGAAAACTATGTCCCCAATGACACGGCGTGCAGAAATGTCAAGAGTTCTTCAGAGCAATGAGCCAAGAATTTTACTTTTCCTCCATGGTCCGCCGCCACGAAGTGGATCGTCAGTTTCACCCTTTGTAGATAGGTATATGTGTGTGAGATTCTCAATTTCTAGTTTGCTTGCAGCCATTGGGAGAAGTTCGTGAAGGGCTTTCTTTTCCTCGTCTATAAAGTCCGTCGTCAGCATATTCCACCTCTAGCGGCATACCCAGTGTAGCTCGTCGGGGGTATGCGCTGGTCTGTCATGTTGCTCCACTCCATTGCACTGCATGTACATGATGTGCGGTAGGGCTGGTTAGCTACGGTTCTCGGGGTTACGGATCCCATATCGTGTCTCTCCGAATGGTACAAAGACCGACTTCTAGAGCCAGTGGAACATTCACATTCCAGTTGGGCCGTGCGACCATTGCCCTCGAGATTGAACCTCATGGTCTCGTCCCAACTGTTCGTGTCACCGGTATGTTGGTCCATTAACTAAAAAGTCTGGACATGATGATATTATTAAAGAGTCAGATACGTGGTCGCGTAACGTTTCTCCGTCTTGTTCAGAGTACGCGGCCATAACCCAGTACCTGCTCTGTTCCATCTTCTGTGACCAGGGATAGAACTGCACCAATGGCATAAGCTGATGCTTCAGTGTCTAAGATGAAATCGAGGTTATGGTTAGGTTGAGCAAATATTGGGGTGGTCGTCAAGAGTTCCTTCAGTGCCCTGAAGGAACCTTCACACTCACTCGTCCACTCGAATGGTCGATCTTTTTCGGTGATGCTAAATAGTGGTGATGCAATCTCGCTGAAGTGACGGATGTATCGACGATAGTACTGGCAAAGACCAAGGAAACTCCGGGTGTCCATGACTGACGTGGGGTCTGCCACTCTGCTACTGATTTGGTTTTTGAAGGCTGGGTAGCCACTCTATTGCTGGATATGATGTGTCCCAGGAATTCGACGTTCTGTCTAAAAAGATGACACTTTTTCGGTTTGAGCTTTAGATTCGCAGTGTGAAAGCGCATTAGAACTTTGTCCAGATTGGAGAACATATGCTCAAACGAGGAGCCAAAGACGATTACGTCGTCGATGTAACAGAGACAAATTTCCCATTGCAGAGTGGATAATACTTGCTCAATGAGACGCTCGAACGTTCCAGGAGCGTTGCACAATCCATAGGGCATCTTCCCGAATTGGAAAAGACTCTCTCTACACACAAACGCGCACTTCTCCCTGTCAGCCTCATCCATGGCCACCTGCCAGTATCCAATAGCTAAATCAAGGGTACAAAACCACTTGGCTCCGGACAACTCCGAATCTAAGGCCTGATCTATCCGAGGTAGCGGATAAGCGTCTTTGATGCTAAGATAATTAAGGTGGCGGTAGTCTATCCAAAACTCCAAAAAACCATACTTTTTTCCTGCTAGTACAATGGGACTGGCCCAGGGGGATGCTGATGGTGCTATTATGCCTGTCCGCAACATGTCGTTTACCTGTTGATGTGCCTCCGCCTCCTTCTGAATAGGAAGACGTCGAACGGGTTGTCGAATGGGTCAGTTGTTTCCAGTGTCGATGGAGTATCGCACCGGATGAGTTTCTCCCAGGTCCATGTCTCTGGCCGAGAAACTGTCGCAGTATTTGAATAAGATTTTCCGAATGTCACATTTATGAGATTGCATCAATCCAACTGGCACGCAGATATATGTCATGTAAGTATTCTGGCAAATCATCAGAAGT
Organism: Chaetoderma sp. LZ-2023a; assembly: GCA_034401795.1. Classification (NCBI taxonomy): domain Eukaryota; kingdom Metazoa; phylum Mollusca; class Caudofoveata; order Chaetodermatida; family Chaetodermatidae; genus Chaetoderma; species Chaetoderma sp. LZ-2023a. The sequence goes on from CM067360.1 coordinate 3,839,974, forward strand.
TGTTGCTGGTGTAAGTGTAGTAGGGGGTGTCTCCAGTGATATCACATCCACCAGATGGCCACAACGAACTCCCGGTTCAAGGGTTATTGGGTTTATTGTGCCATTGAATACCCGGAAGGGTATATGATCCTTATCGGTGGTGTCCACGATCATTTTGGGACTGGCGCATTGTGAGGCGACTATATACTCAGGGTCGGGTTCCAGCATAGCTATATGTGTGTTGTTTCCTAACTATGGTGCAGTGGCCCATGCGATTTTCTCTTGTCCCAGCTCAACTGTAGCTGTTGATGCCAAAATCACTGCACAAGCATCGTACAGTGATGATTCCGGACCAAGGGGTATATGTCGGCCCTGTATATCTAATTCCTGTTGTCTGCAATTTATGCTGGTTTCGCTGACACTGAGGAAATCAGAACCAAGCAGGGCATCGTTTTGAATAGAGGCAATGACAACTCGCTGTATGAATTGCATTTCCTCTATTTGTATTACGAGGTTTACCGTACCAGCCACGGGAACATCGGCTCACGTAGATGTCTGCAAAAATATGTTTGTAGGTCTAAGGGGTGGCTTCTTATGAGGTGGGATGCTCTCATACAAGCGCTTTTTAAAAAACGGTGATGAAAGCTCCAGTGTCAACAGTGGCACTGGTGCAAACACCACTAAACAGACAAGCACAGTTATATATTATTTTACCGTGTGCTTGTGGAAGAGTTTCCAATGATACTGGCTGCAGGAGTGTTTTAGGTGCAGTATCATCCTGTATATAGTCGGCTTGTTTCCGGATAGTTTCCGCGACTGCAGTTGGTGCTGAGTGAGGAAAGGGCTAAACCGTCGTCACTGCTGCTGCAATTGCTTCGATGATGACGGAGATTGGGTAGCAATCGTGGTGTTGTTGATACTGTTTCTGTGAACTGTGAGTTGGTGTATACAGCATTGCGGATAGGACTGGTGCGATTGCAGAAGAGGGCTAACTGTGTGAGCCATTTTTGACAATGCATCATGGGACGTTTGCTTGATGCACAGAAGAAGCAATGAAAGCATGGTGTTTTCCCGTCCTTTGAATGACACTTCTTCTTGTCGGTCCATGGTGCCAAATGTCGACTACCATCCAAATCACTGCTGCTGCTGCTGGATGTAGTAGATGATGCTGTAAGGACTTGTGAATTGCAAACCACCAAGGGATACCGGGTGCTAAGTGCCTTGGCGGTGGGTCATGGTGCTTGTATAAACGTTGTTTCAGCGGAGGTGCTACAACCTACCACTGCCATTTTACATAGGAAAGAAGGTTTGTTAGATGCGGAAAATGTGGGGGGGGGGGTCACAATTTCCAGCAGGGGGAGATATCAGTGCCGTGGAGGCAGTATGCATCATTGGTACTAACATATAATAAGATGGGTGTGTGTGTACGCATGATGTCGTAGGAGAATGAATTGTTGTGTTGGCCACCTGACGTTGTCGTTCAGAGGCGGCAGTTGAGCCGGGTTGTGAGAATGGGCACCAAAGTGACTCTGTAATCGGTGCCCTCATTAGTTTAATGGGGTCTCAGGCTGTGGGGTACATCGGTCAGTGGTTGAAGTTGTTGACAGAGGGCGATTAGGACATCGCTCCTTCCAGTGGCCCAGCTGACCACATCCAAAACATGTGTCCGGTGGCTGTGTTGAAATCATATTGGTTGCTGGGCGTGTTGTCGACTGTGTCACAACCATGGTGCAGAGTGTGGTGACTAAGTTGGTGAGTGCTGAGATTTGCTTCATGATCTCTTCATGCATGTTTTGCCTATTGTTGTTGTTGTGCTCGTTCCCGCAACTTGGGGCATTGTCGTGGCCTCCACGATGGGATTGGCCATGCCCTTTTCCTCTAGACGCATGATTTTTACCGGTAGGTTGATCAGATTATGTTTGCGGGTCAGAGACTTGTGTAGTTGTGGATGCAGTGCTGTTGTCGGTAGTGCTGGCGATATTGACATCACTGACTTCGTTTATGGGGTGTAGCTGTCAACTGTTCTGTAAGGAATAATTTTTCTCTTAGGGCGGGTTCACCACTCAATGCATCGATGAAGGTATCTAGATGTAAATGTGTGATGCCTTCGTGATTCGTGTTGGGACAGGCGTGGGTAACTAGTCACCGTATATGACTAGCAAACTCCGGAAGTCTTTCTCCAGATCGTCAACGCAAGTTCTTAAGCTGCGGTGCTTTCCTGGACAGTTTTGCGGCCAGACACTCTCCCATTTGACGATCCGTCCATCGAATTGTGTGACTGATAATCTCAAACTGTACTTTATAGTTAGCCCAATCATTCTTCCCGCTGAATTCGGTGGTTGTGTTGAGGTAGGTGGAGAATGATCCGGCCATCTCCACGATATGTAGTGAAGGGCGCAAATCCTTGTGGTGGTGCTGGGGAGACCGATGTAAACACGGATGCTGGTCTGCATGTTGGTGGTGGTGGTGTTGGTGGTGTTTCCCGTCGCTGTCCCTGATGAAAATGATGATGATGCCGTATCCATGAGGGCGATGCCCGTCGATGGTGCTGTGCATGATAAGTTGGCACCGCAGAATACCGCCATGATGCGGGTCCATAGACAGGTGTTGGTTTACTGACTGGTGAAGGCGTGCTATGTAGACGACGCAGATACTCTACTGGATGTTGTGACGGGCGTTCCTCATATGGTGGTGGTGTAGGTGACTGACGGGGATGGTGTGTACTGTGTGATGGTCATCTGGTGTATTGCCGGAAGGGAGTTGCTGCATCTCCCGGGTCATGTCATGGTATCGAAGGATAATATGGTGATGGCGTATGTACCGGTGGAGATGCGGGATATGGTACATGAGGTTCTGGCCATTGGTCACCCTGTGATGACGTTGGTGAACATAATGGTTGTGAAGGATAAGTATGCCCCCGTAGGGGTCTGTGTCGTGGTCGACCGCGATCTGGCGGAGATGGTGAGTGCCTATCACGGTTATCCGACAGTGTGATATACTGAGTTCCTGCCTGTGAGGCATCACGGAATGTTCCCTTGCTGGTGTAAAGGCGGTGCTGGTTGTTCCGCACAAGGGAAATTATTTGCATAGTTGGTGAGCACGTGAGTGGTTCGTCCGTCATATGATGCTACTTCCATGTCTAGGGAGAGCTGACTGTCTGATGAACGAGACTGAAACTCACATGTGTTGAAAGTTGGCGTGGGTTTGCTTCTCGTTTGAGCCCACATCGGGTGCCACTTGTAGCTCGGGGGTACGCCACATGTACAGAATGTGCAGGAGGGCTGGTTAGCTATGCTTCTCGGGGTTACGGATCCCGTATCGCATCTCTCCAGAAGGTACAAAGACCGACTTCTAGAGCCAGTGGAATGTTCACGTTCCAGTGGGGCTGTGTGACCATTGCCACCGAGGTTGAACCTCACGGTCTCGTTCCCAACAGTTCGTGTCACTGGTATTTAGGTCCATTAGCTAAAAAGTCTGGACATGATGATATTATTAGAGTCAAAATAATAACTAATGCTATTCGTTTGACAGTAAATGAGCAAAATATTACAGTACATAGAGCCACTTGGTGTTCTTTCTACGTGGTCTCGCCGAAGGTACCACACAGATTCGTAAATCCGCAGAGGTATTCCCCGCAAGGGAGCATCGCAGCGAGGCTACTTGAGTAGTTTAGTATAAACCAATTATACCCCTAACACACACAAAATATTATTGTTTCAAGAGGAAAGTGCCTCACTCGGGCTTCCATCACAGGAAAATGCCTTCAACGCCGAAGCAGAGGAAAAGAGCTGGCAAAAAGGGCCACATGCGATGCTCACTGGTTTACGTGAAGACGGGTCGGACGATTTCCGAAGAATTCATCAGTCACCGTCTTATGTATGTCCAAAGATACTGTATTGGTAGTTTCCCAAAGTTCGCCCCGCATATCATCTTCCTCAGAAAGACAGCGCGCGTACATGCTATGGAGCTATAGCTTCCGAATCATATGACGATCTGGTCACCATTTGACCACAACCACATATAACATCACTAGGACAATTTACAGTTCACACAAGCAATTTAGAAAGCACAATACCAGTTATGGTGGGGAGTAAGAGATAGATATCCATCGCTAGTGACTTTCCCGTGTGGGCATGGTGTGTTCTAAGACCTCACCCAGACACTACAACGAGTTGCATGGAGATCTGCGTCTCATCCGTTACCCATGTGTTACAGAATTAACATGTTACCTGTCATTAGGGTTAAGTTCCAAAATGCCCAGAGATGCACTGCAGGCCGGTATAATTTATATTTTATTTCTTTTCCCAGTGCTTCCTACATTGGCGTGGGAATCTAAACTAACTGCTATCCGAAGATACTGGGGGTGGGGGGGTGGGGGGGGGGGGGGGTGGAAGTGTGTGTAAATCGACACTTTAGTTATCACCACTCGGAAACCCCGATAGTTTCCCAGAGTCGAATCCTGCCAACGTGTCGATTGAGAGTCCAGACAATTATTACGCCTTGCGGCTGTAGGAGCGCAGAAAGAGACAATGATAATTAAATATGCATGTACAATAACTGGGTACACGGTGCAGGAAACATCGCATAGCTCTTGCGACGCACTGAGCAGAGTCACACCAGACCGTGGTCTAAAGTTAATTAAGACACGCGACATGCAGCGCGGAAGTTTGATACTACTTTTCAGCATGGTCCGGAAGATCTGGCGAGTTATCCACCAAGAATCACCATCAGCTCTGCATCCTGTAGAATTACATCGGGCCCGCGAGGCCCATCCACAGGAAACTCCTCTGTGAAGCTTCGGAAACAGGAGTTCTTATATTAATTTATTTTTGCCCCAGGATGGCTGTCCAGGAGCGTCCAAAATCCGCATCGCGGATGTCTTAAGACTGCTCACTGGCGCAGGAGATCTCAATTCCTAATGGCACTGCTGTTATGTAGGTACAACAGTCATTTAGTAGTTCTTAGGCGTCTTGCTCTGAGCTGGGCAAGGTCGGCTTCCACGCCAATGATGCTCTCGATTCTCACCCCTTTTATACTACTCGTGACGTCGGAGGCAGGATGCTCCAGCCAATCAGAGGGCGAGCAGTAGTCAATCAGCGTGCAGCTAGAAGTGGTGACGTGGCTATCACGTGAACAGCGCATTTCCCATTCATTTAATGCATACACGTCAAAGCAATATTTTGAGGCTAATTTAAACGAGACTTTTAATGATAACTCAGCCATTTCTGATCCGATTTTAAAAAGATAAAAGGTTCTGTAATCCTCGTTTCATTCCGGTCCTGATCAATACTAAGAACGACGAGAATAGTGTGATTTGAAGAAATCACCAGTACCAATTCGGTATACTATAAGCATACACTCTCTCCCAATCCTGACACGTGTTGCCAGGGAAGCTCTGACGTGCGCGCGTTCTTACGGACTTAGCCGTTTTAGTGAAACCTCTCTCATAGGGCTTTATACACACGTACTATCCTACTCAGGGGGGCGTGCTTGGAGCGCATCCGTAACGTTGTCCCGTACCCACCTTAGCTGGGACGGTCCGTACCTGTCCGGTCGATCCATGCTACACCCAGTATGGTCACTGGTGTAGGGTGGGATTGGAGGCGTGGGGTGTGTCGTCTTGTGGAATTTTCCCACACATTTCAATGCAGCAGCAAGGTAACAGGTAGAGAGCGCAGTAGATAGACCATCTCCCTGCCTGCGGGGAGCCGATTGATGTCTGGAACTCTACAGACTTCACTGAATTGACTTGTATTCTCAGCTTGGTGTGTGCAAGTAGTAGTCTCAATAGCTGTAGTTCATCTTCATTGCAACTGGCCTGGTGTAGTACATATAGGATCTATGAGTTTTTAATGTGCCGAAGACTCGTGACATGTCAATGCCCATTTTGTGGGAATCCCAGTGTTTGGACATGACTACTGACACAAGCACGCATTTAGCCCATACAATGTCTGCGCATTTGCGTGTATGTTTAAAGCCACGTTGGCATGATCTGGTGAGGTCGTCGATCTTGTCTCGGATGCGAAAATGCTGATTGATTAAGTGCGTGGCATCTTTTGAGATAATGTCACTTGCGTATTTAAATAGTTTTTTGCTTATGCCATCAAGACCGGATGCACGTCGATTTTTCAGCGCTTTGAATGCCTTCTCAACTTCTGCTGTTTTAATTGGTGCTATTAATGGCCTGGGGCCTCTTGAGAACGGGTGCAAGGGCTCACCATCATGATCAGTAAACTGTTCCTTGAACCATTCTCGAATTGCCTAGGCTTTGCCATGGTCAGTCCCGATAATGTTTCATTCAGAGTTGTGCACAGTGAGTGGTGATGTGTAGTCAGTAACTCTCATGGCTCGGGCTGTCAGAAACATTCTGTGACAGTCCTCCATGGCAGTGATTTCATCTGCCAGGAAGTCTGCTTGTTGAATAGTTTGTTTGAAGCACTGCTGTCTCAAGTTGTTGCTGTCACTCACGCAACAACATTAATGGAACAAACGCATGTTATTATATTTAACTGGAAGACAATTTATGACAACGCAATGGGCTAAGCGTTGAGCTAATACTTGTCTATAAATCATATTTTTTATGTTTCGTTTAAATGATTGCTAGGTAATGATTTGTGTGCGGGTGTTTGCATCCGTGCCATTCCACAATTTACTGGCTTGTGTCGAGGGTTTGTGTTGGGAACTTGCCGTGCGACAGTATCATGTGTGTAACTTTTTACTTGATTTGATATTATATAGGTGTATTTCTGTTATACTTATAGAGTGTTTTGATAGTGGGGTAGGCATGATAGCAGTATAAGTGGTAGTTGGACCAATATTAGACCTTAGCGCTAGCCAATTTTATTTATGGGAAATATGGTAAAATGTTTTCATGTTCTCCATGTTCTCCATGTTATTCATGTTATTCATGTTATTCATGTTCTCCATGTTCTCCATGTTATTCATGTTCTCCATGTTATCCATGTTATTCATGTTATTCTTGTTATCCGTGTTCTCTATGTTATTCATGTTATTCATGTTCTCCATGTTATTCATGTTCTCCATGTTATTCATGTTCTCCATGTTATTCATGTTATTCATGTTCTCCATGTTATCCATGTTCTCCATGTTCTCCATGTTATTCATGTTATTCATGTTATTCATGTTCTCCATGTTCTCCATGTTATTCATGTTCTCCATGTTATCCATGTTATTCATGTTATTCTTGTTATCCGTGTTCTCTATGTTATTCATGTTATTCATGTTCTCCATGTTATTCATGTTCTCCATGTTATTCATGTTCTCCATGTTATTCATGTTATTCATGTTCTCCATGTTATCCATGTTCTCCATGTTCTCCATGTTATTCATGTTATTCATGTTCTCCATGTTCTCCATGTTCTCCATGTTATTCATGCTATTCATGTTCTCCATGTTATTCATGTTATTCCTGTTCTCCATGTTCTCCATGTTATTCATGTTATTCATGTTATTCATGTTATTCATGTTATTCATGTTCTCCATGTTATTCATGTTCTCCATGTTATTCATGTTCTCCATGTTATTCATGTTCTCCATGTTCTCCATGTTCTCCATGTTATTCATGTTCTCCATGTTATTCATGTTCTCCATGTTATTCATGTTATCCATGTTCTCCATGTTCTCCATGTTATTCATGTTCTCCATGTTCTCCATGTTCTCCATGTTATTCATGTTCTCCATGTTCTCCATGTTATTCATGTTATTCATGTTCTCCATGTTATCCATGTTATTCATGTTATTCATGTTATTCATGTTATTCATGTTCTCCTTGTTCTCCATGTTATTCATGTTATCCATGTTTTTCATGTTATTCATGTTATTCATGTTCTCCATGTTATTCATGTTCTCCATGTTCTCCATGTTATTCATGTTCTCCATGTTCTCCATGTTATTCATGTTCTCCATGTTCTCCATGTTATTCATGTTCTCCATGTTCTCCATGTTATTCATGTTCTCCATGTTATTCATGTTATTCATGTTCTCCATGTTCTCCATGTTATTCCTGTTATCCATGTTATCCATGTTATCCATGTTATTCTTGTTATCCGTGTTCTCTATGTTATTCATGTTATCCATGTTATTCATGTTCTCCATCTTATTCATGTTATTCATGTCCTCCATGTTATTCATGTTATTCATGTTATTCATGTTATTCATGTTCTCCATGTTATTCATGTTCTCCATGTTATTCATGTTCTCCATGTTATTCATGTTCTCCATGTTATCCATGTTATTCATGTTCTCCATGTTATTCATGTTATTCATGTTATTCATGTTATCCATGTTATCCATGTTATTCATGTTCTCCATGTTCTCCATGTTCTCCATGTTATTCATGTTATTCATGTTCTCCATGTTATTCATGTTATTCATGTTATCCATGTTCTCCATGTTATTCATGTTATCCATGTTCTCCATGTTATTCATGTTATCCATGTTATCCATGTTATCCATGTTATCCATGTGTTCCATGTTATTCATGTTATCCATGTTATTCATGTTCTCCATGTTATTCATGTTATTCATGTCCTCCATGTTATTCATGTTATTCATGTTATTCATGTTATTCATGTTCTCCATGTTATTCATGTTCTCCATGTTATTCATGTTATTCATGTTATTCATGTTATTCATCACATGTTATTCATGTTATTCATGTTCCCCATGTTATTCATGTTATTCATGTTCTCCATGTTATTCATGTTATTCATGTTCTCCATGTTATTCATGTTATTCATGTTATCCATGTTATCCATGTTATTCATGTTCTCCATGTTCTCCATGTTCTCCATGTTATTCATGTTATTCATGTTCTCCATGTTATTCATGTTATCCATGTTATCCATGTTATCCATGTTATTCATGTTATCCATGTTATTCATGTTATTCATGTTATTCATGTTCTCCATGTTATTCATGTTCTCCATGTTCTCCATGTTCTCCATGTTATTCATGTTATTCATGTTCTCCATGTTATTCATGTTATCCATGTTATCCATGTTATTCATGTTATCCATGTTATTCATGTTATCCATGTTATTCATGTTCTCCATGTTATTCATGTTCTCCATGTTCTCCATGTTATTCATGTTATTCATGTTATCCATGTTATTCATGTTATCCATGTTCTCCATGTTATCCATGTTATCCATGTTATTCATGTTATCCATGTTATTCATGTTCTCCATGTTATCCATGTTATCCATGTTATTCATGTTCTCCATGTTATTCATGTTCTCCATGTTATTCATGTTATCCATGTTATTCATGTTATTCATGTTATCCATGTTATTCATGTTCTCCATGTTCTCCATGTTATTCATGTTATCCATGTTATTCATGTTATTCATGTTATTCCATGTTCTCCATGTTATTCATGTTATCCATGTTATTCATGTTATCCATGTTCTCCATGTTATCCATGTTATTCATGTTATCCATGTTATTCATGTTCTCCATGTTATCCATGTTCTCCATGTTATTCATGTTATTCATGTTCTCCATGTTATCCATGTTATCCATGTTCTCCATGTTATTCATGTTATCCATGTTCTCCATGTTATCATGTTATCCATGTTATTCTTGTTATCCATGTTATCCATGTTATTCATGTTATTCATGTTATTCATGTTATCCATGTTATTCATGTTCTCCATGTTCTCCATGTTATACATGTTATCCATGTTATTCATGTTATCCATGTTATCCATGTTCTCTATGTTATCCATGTTATCCATGTTATTCTTGTTATCCGTGTTCTCTATGTTATTCATGTTATTCATGTTCTCCATGTTATCCATGTTCTCCATGTTATTCATGTTATCCATGTTCTCCATGTTATCCATGTTATCCATGTTCTCCATGTTATTCATGTTATCCATGTTATTCATGTTCTCCATGTTCTCCATGTTATACATGTTATCCATGTTATTCATGTTATCCATGTTATCCATGTTCTCTATGTTATCCATGTTATCCATGTTATTCTTGTTATCCGTGTTCTCTATGTTATTCATGTTATTCATGTTCTCCATGTTATTCATGTTCTCCATGTTATTCATGTTATCCATGTTATTCATGTTCTCCATGTTATTCATGTTATCCATGTTATCCATGTTCTCCATGTTTCATGTTATCCATGTTATTCATGTTCTCCATGTTATTCATGTTCTCTATGTTATTCATGTTATCCATGTTATCCATGTTATTCATGTTATTCATGTTATTCATGTTCTCCATGTTATTCATGTTCTCCATGTTATTCATGTTATTCATGTTATTCATGTTCTCCATGTTCTCCATGTTATTCATGTTATCCATGTTATCCATGTTCTCCATGTTATTCATGTTCTCCATGTTATTCATGTTCTCCATGTTCTCCATGTTATTCATGTTATTCATGTTATTCATGTTATTCATGTTATTCATGTTCTCCATGTTATTCATGTTCTCCATGTTATCCATGTTATTCATGTTCTCCATGTTATTCATGTTCTCCATGTTCTCCATGTTATTCATGTTCTCCATGTTATTCATGTTATCCATGTTCTCCATGTTCTCCATGTTATTCATGTTCTCCATGTTCTCCATGTTCTCCATGTTATTCATGTTCTCCATGTTCTCCATGTTATTCATGTTATTCATGTTCTCCATGTTATCCATGTTATTCATGTTATTCATGTTATTCATGTTATTCATGTTCTCCATGTTCTCCATGTTATTCATGTTATCCATGTTATTCATGTTATTCATGTTATTCATGTTCTCCATGTTATTCATGTTCTCCATGTTCTCCATGTTATTCATGTTCTCCATGTTCTCCATGTTATTCATGTTCTCCATGTTCTCCATGTTATTCATGTTCTCCATGTTCTCCATGTTATTCATGTTCTCCATGTTATTCATGTTATTCATGTTCTCCATGTTCTCCATGTTATTCCTGTTATCCATGTTATCCATGTTATCCATGTTATTCTTGTTATCCGTGTTCTCTATGTTATTCATGTTATCCATGTTATTCATGTTCTCCATCTTATTCATGTTATTCATGTCCTCCATGTTATTCATGTTATTCATGTTATTCATGTTATTCATGTTCTCCATGTTATTCATGTTCTCCATGTTATTCATGTTCTCCATGTTATTCATGTTCTCCATGTTATCCATGTTATTCATGTTCTCCATGTTATTCATGTTATTCATGTTATTCATGTTATCCATGTTATCCATGTTATTCATGTTATTCCATGTTCTCCATGTTCTCCATGTTATTCATGTTATTCATGTTCTCCATGTTATTCATGTTAGTCATGTTATCCATGTTCTCCATGTTATTCCATGTTATCCATGTTATCCATGTTATTCATGTTATCCATGTTATCCATGTTATTCTTGTTATCCGTGTTCTCTATGTTATTCATGTTATCCATGTTATTCATGTTCTCCATGTTATTCATGTTATTCATGTCCTCCATGTTATTCATGTTATTCATGTTATTCATGTTATTCATGTTCTCCATGTTATTCATGTTCTCCATGTTATTCATGTTATTCATGTTATTCATGTTCTCAATGTTATTCATGTTATTCATGTTCCCCATGTTATTCATGTTATTCATGTTCTCCATGTTATTCATGTTATTCATGTTCTCCATGTTATTCATGTTATTCATGTTATCCATGTTATCCATGTTATTCATGTTCTCCATGTTCTCCATGTTCTCCATGTTATTCATGTTATTCATGTTCTCCATGTTATTCATGTTATCCATGTTATCCATGTTATCCATGTTATTCATGTTATCCATGTTATTCATGTTATTCATGTTATTCATGTTCTCCATGTTATTCATGTTCTCCATGTTCTCCATGTTCTCCATGTTATTCATGTTATTCATGTTCTCCATGTTATTCATGTTATCCATGTTATCCATGTTATTCATGTTATCCATGTTATTCATGTTATCCATGTTATTCATGTTCTCCATGTTATTCATGTTCTCCATGTTCTCCATGTTATTCATGTTATTCATGTTATCCATGTTATTCATGTTATCCATGTTCTCCATGTTATCCATGTTATCCATGTTATTCATGTTATCCATGTTATTCATGTTCTCCATGTTATCCATGTTATCCATGTTATTCATGTTCTCCATGTTATCCATGTTCTCCATGTTATTCATGTTATCCATGTTATTCATGTTATTCATGTTATCCATGTTATTCATGTTCTCCATGTTCTCCATGTTATTCATGTTATCCATGTTATTCATGTTATTCATGTTCTCCATGTTCTCCATGTTATTCATGTTATCCATGTTATTCATGTTATCCATGTTCTCCATGTTATCCATGTTATTCATGTTATCCATGTTATTCATGTTCTCCATGTTATCCATGTTCTCCATGTTATTCATGTTATTCATGTTCTCCATGTTATCCATGTTATCCATGTTCTCCATGTTATCCATGTTATCCATGTTCTCCATGTTATTCATGTTATCCATGTTATTCATGTTCTCCATGTTCTCCATGTTATACATGTTATCCATGTTATTCATGTTATCCATGTTATCCATGTTCTCTATGTTATCCATGTTATCCATGTTATTCTTGTTATCCGTGTTCTCTATGTTATTCATGTTATTCATGTTCTCCATGTTATCCATGTTCTCCATGTTATTCATGTTATCCATGTTCTCCATGTTATCCATGTTATCCATGTTCTCCATGTTATTCATGTTATCCATGTTATTCATGTTCTCCATGTTCTCCATGTTATACATGTTATCCATCATGTTATCCATGTTATCCATGTTCTATGTTATCCATGTTATCCATGTTATTCTTGTTATCCGTGTTCTCTATGTTATTCATGTTATTCATGTTCTCCATGTTATTCATGTTCTCCATGTTATTTATGTTATCCATGTTATCCATGTTCTCCATGTTATCCATGTTATTCATGTTATTCATGTTATCCATGTTATCCATGTTCTCCATGTTATTCAGGTTCTCCATGTTATTCATGTTCTCTATGTTATTCATGTTATCCATGTTATCCATGTTATTCATGTTATTCATGTTATTCATGTTCTCCATGTTATTCATGTTCTCCATGTTATTCATGTTATCCATGTTCACCATGTTCTCCATGTTATTCATGTTATTCATGTTATTCATGTTCTCCATGTTATTCATGTTCTCCATGTTATTCATGTTCTCCATGTCTCCATGTTATTCCATGTTATTCCATGTTATCCATGTTATCCATGTTATTCCATGTTCTCCATGTTATTCATGTTCTCCATGTTATTCATGTTCTCCATGTTATTCATGTTATTCATGTTCTCCATGTTATCCATGTTCTCCATGTTCTCCATGTTATTCATGTTCTCCATGTTCTCCATGTTCTCCATGTTATTCATGTTATTCATGTTCTCCATGTTATTCATGTTATTCCTGTTCTCCATGTTCTCCATGTTATTCATGTTATTCATGTTATTCATGTTATTCATGTTATTCATGTTCTCCATGTTATTCATGTTCTCCATGTTATTCATGTTCTCCATGTTATTCATGTTCTCCATTCATGTTCTCCATGTTATTCATGTTCTCCATGTTATTCATGTTATTCATGTTATTCATGTTATCCATGTTCTCCATGTTCTCCATGTTATTCATGTTCTCCATGTTCTCCATGTTCTCCATGTTATTCATGTTCTCCATGTTCTCCATGTTATTCATGTTATTCATGTTCTCCATGTTATCCATGTTATTCATGTTATGTTATTCATGTTATTCATGTTCTCCATGTTCTCCATGTTATTCATGTTATCCATGTTATTCATGTTATTCATGTTATTCATGTTCTCCATGTTATTCATGTTCTCCATGTTCTCCATGTTATTCATGTTCTCCATGTTCTCCATGTTATTCATGTTCTCCATGTTCTCCATGTTATTCATGTTCTCCATGTTATTCATGTTATTCATGTTCTCCATGTTCTCCATGTTATTCCATGTTATCCATGTTATCCATGTTATCCATGTTATTCATGTTATTCATGTTCTCCATGTTATTCATGTTATTCATGTTCTCCATGTTATTCATGTTATTCATGTCCTCCATGTTATTCATGTTATTCATGTTATTCATGTTATTCATGTTCTCCATGTTATTCATGTTCTCCATGTTATTCATGTTCTCCATGTTATTCATGTTCTCCATGTTATCCATGTTATTCATGTTCTCCATGTTATTCATGTTATTCATGTTATTCATGTTATCCATGTTATCCATGTTATTCATGTTCTCCATGTTCTCCATGTTCTCCATGTTATTCATGTTATTCATGTTCTCCATGTTATTCATGTTATTCATGTTATCCATGTTCATCCATGTTATCCATGTTATCCATGTTATCCATGTTATTCATGTTATCCATGTTATCCATGTTATTCCATGTTATTCATGTTCTCATGTTATTCATGTTATCCATGTTATTCATGTTCTCCATGTTATTCATGTTATTCATGTTCTCCATGTTATTCATGTTATTCATGTTATTCATGTTATTCATGTTCTCCATGTTATTCATGTTCTCCATGTTATTCATGTTCTCCATGTTATTCATGTTATTCATGTTATTCATGTTCTCCATGTTATTCATGTTATTCATGTTCTCCATGTTATTCATGTTATTCATGTTCTCCATGTTATTCATGTTATTCATGTTCTCCATGTTATTCATGTTATTCATGTTATCCATGTTATCCATGTTATTCATGTTCTCCATGTTCTCCATGTTCTCCATGTTATTCATGTTATTCATGTTCTCCATGTTATTCATGTTATCCATGTTATCCATGTTATCCATGTTATTCATGTTATCCATGTTATTCATGTTATTCATGTTATTCATGTTCTCCATGTTATTCATGTTCTCCATGTTCTCCATGTTATTCCATGTTATTCATGTTATTCATGTTCTCCATGTTATTCATGTTCTCCATGTTATCCATGTTATTCATGTTATTCATGTTATTCATGTTATCCATGTTATTCATGTTCTCCATGTTATTCATGTTCTCCATGTTATTCATGTTCTCCATGTTATTCATGTTATTCATGTTCTCCATGTTATCCATGTTCTCCATGTTCTCCATGTTATTCATGTTATTCATGTTCTCCATGTTCTCCATGTTCTCCATGTTATTCATGTTCTCCATGTTATTCATGTTATTCCTGTTCTCCATGTTCTCCATGTTATTCATGTTATTCATGTTATTCATGTTATTCATGTTATTCATGTTCTCCATGTTATTCATGTTCTCCATGTTATTCATGTTCTCCATGTTATTCATGTTATTCATGTTCTCCATGTTATTCATGTTCTCCATGTTATTCATGTTCTCCATGTTATTCATGTTATCCATGTTCTCCATGTTCTCCATGTTATTCATGTTCTCCATGTTCTCCATGTTCTCCATGTTATTCATGTTCTCCATGTTCTCCATGTTATTCATGTTATTCATGTTCTCCATGTTATCCATGTTATTCATGTTATTCATGTTATTCATGTTATTCATGTTCTCCTTGTTCTCCATGTTATTCATGTTATCCATGTTTTTCATGTTATTCATGTTATTCATGTTCTCCATGTTATTCATGTTCTCCATGTTCTCCATGTTCTCCATGTTATTCATGTTCTCCATGTTCTCCATGTTATTCATGTTCTCCATGTTATTCATGTTATTCATGTTCTCCATGTTCTCCATGTTATTCCTGTTATCCATGTTATCCATGTTATCCATGTTATCCATGTTATTCATGTTATCATGTTCTCCATGTTATTCATGTTATCCATGTTATTCATGTTCTCCATCTTATTCATGTTATTCATGTCCTCCATGTTATTCATGTTATTCATGTTATTCATGTTATTCATGTTCTCCATGTTATTCATGTTCTCCATGTTATTCATGTTCTCCATGTTATTCATGTTCTCCATGTTATCCATGTTATTCATGTTCTCCATGTTATTCATGTTATTCATGTTATTCATGTTATCATGTTATCCATGTTATTCATGTTCTCCATGTTCTCCATGTTCTCCATGTTATTCATGTTATTCATGTTATTCATGTTATTCATGTTCTCATGTTATCCATGTTCTCCATGTTATCCATGTTATCCATGTTATCCATGTTATTCATGTTATCCATGTTATCCATGTTATTCTTGTTATCCGTGTTCTCTATGTTATTCATGTTATCCATGTTATTCATGTTCTCCATGTTATTCATGTTATTCATGTCCTGTTCTCCATGTTATTCATGTTATTCATGTTATTCATGTTATTCATGTTCTCCATGTTATTCATGTTCTCCATGTTATTCATGTTCTCCATGTTATTCATGTTATTCATGTTATTCATGTTCTCAATGTTATTCATGTTATTCATGTTCCCCATGTTATTCATGTTATTCATGTTCTCCATGTTATTCATGTTATTCATGTTCTCCATGTTATTCATGTTATTCATGTTATCCATGTTATCCATGTTATTCATGTTCTCCATGTTCTCCATGTTCTCCATGTTATTCATGTTATTCATGTTCTCCATGTTATTCATGTTATCCATGTTATCCATGTTATCCATGTTATTCATGTTATCCATGTTATTCATGTTATTCATGTTATTCATGTTCTCCATGTTATTCCATGTTCTCCATGTTCTCCATGTTCTCCATGTTATTCATGTTATTCATGTTCTCCATGTTATTCATGTTATCCATGTTATCCATGTTATTCATGTTATCCATGTTATTCATGTTATCCATGTTATTCATGTTCTCCATGTTATTCATGTTCTCCATGTTCTCCATGTTATTCATGTTATTCATGTTATCCATGTTATTCATGTTATCCATGTTCTCCATGTTATCCATGTTATCCATGTTATTCATGTTATCCATGTTATTCATGTTCTCCATGTTATCCATGTTATCCATGTTATTCATGTTCTCCATGTTATCCATGTTATTCCATGTTCTCCATGTTATCCATGTTATCCATGTTATCCATGTTATTCATGTTATCCATGTTATCCATGTTATCCATGTTCTCCATGTTATTCATGTTATCCATGTTATTCATGTTATTCATGTTCTCCATGTTCTCCATGTTATTCATGTTATCCATGTTATTCATGTTATCCATGTTCTCCATGTTATCCATGTTATTCATGTTATCCATGTTATTCATGTTCTCCATGTTATCCATGTTCTCCATGTTATTCATGTTATTCATGTTCTCCATGTTATCCATGTTATCCATGTTATCCATGTTATCCATGTTATCCATGTTCTCCATGTTATTCATGTTATCCATGTTATTCATGTTCTCCATGTTCTCCATGTTATCCATGTTATCCATGTTATTCATGTTATCCATGTTATCCATGTTCTCTATGTTATCCATGTTATCCATGTTATTCTTGTTATCCGTGTTCTCTATGTTATTCATGTTATTCATGTTCTCCATGTTATCCATGTTCTCCATGTTATTCATGTTATCCATGTTCTCCATGTTATCCATGTTATCCATGTTCTCCATGTTATTCATGTTATCCATGTTATTCCATGTTCTCCATGTTCTCCATGTTATTCATGTTATCCATGTTATCCATGTTATGTTATCCATGTTATCCATGTTATCCATGTTATTCTTGTTATCCGTGTTCTCTATGTTATTCATGTTATTCATGTTCTCCATGTTATTCATGTTCTCCATGTTATTTATGTTATCCATGTTATCCATGTTCTCCATGTTATCCATGTTATTCATGTTATTCATGTTATCCATGTTATCCATGTTCTCCATGTTATTCAGGTTCTCCATGTTATTCATGTTCTCTATGTTATTCATGTTATCCATGTTATCCATGTTATTCATGTTATTCATGTTATTCATGTTCTCCATGTTATTCATGTTCTCCATGTTATTCATGTTATCCATGTTCTCCATGTTCTCCATGTTATTCATGTTATTCATGTTATTCATGTTCTCCATGTTATTCATGTTCTCCATGTTATTCATGTTCTCCATGTTATCCATGTTATCCATGTTATTCATGTTATCCATGTTATCCATGTTATTCATGTTCTCCATGTTATTCATGTTCTCCATGTTATTCATGTTCTCCATGTTATTCATGTTATTCATGTTCTCCATGTTATCCATGTTCTCCATGTTCTCCATGTTATTCATGTTATCCATGTTCTCCATGTTCTCCATGTTCTCCATGTTATTCATGTTATTCATGTTCTCCATGTTATTCATGTTATTCATGTTATCCATGTTCTCCATGTTATTCATGTTATTCATGTTATTCATGTTATTCATGTTATTCATGTTCTCCATGTTATTCATGTTCTCCATGTTATTCATGTTCTCCATGTTATTCATGTTATTCATGTTCTCCATGTTATTCATGTTCTCCATGTTATTCATGTTATTCATGTTATTCATGTTATCCATGTTCTCCATGTTCTCCATGTTATTCATGTTCTCCATGTTCTCCATGTTCTCCATGTTATTCATGTTCTCCATGTTCTCCATGTTATTCATGTTATTCATGTTCTCCATGTTATCCATGTTATTCATGTTATTCATGTTATTCATGTTATTCATGTTATTCATGTTCTCCTTGTTCTCCATGTTATTCATGTTATCCATGTTTTTCATGTTATTCATGTTATTCATGTTCTCCATGTTATTCATGTTCTCCATGTTCTCCATGTTCTCCATGTTATTCATGTTCTCCATGTTCTCCATGTTATTCATGTTCTCCATGTTATTCATGTTATTCATGTTCTCCATGTTCTCCATGTTATTCCTGTTATCCATGTTATCCATGTTATCCATGTTATTCTTGTTATCCGTGTTCTCTATGTTATTCATGTTATCCATGTTATTCATGTTCTCCATCTTATTCATGTTATTCATGTCCTCCATGTTATTCATGTTATTCATGTTATTCATGTTATTCATGTTCTCCATGTTATTCATGTTCTCCATGTTATTCATGTTCTCCATGTTATTCATGTTCTCCATGTTATCCATGTTATTCATGTTCTCCATGTTATTCATGTTATTCATGTTATTCATGTTATTCATGTTATTCATGTTATCCATGTTATTCATGTTCTCCATGTTCTCCATGTTCTCCATGTTATTCATGTTATTCATGTTCTCCATGTTATTCATGTTATTCATGTTATCCATGTTCTCCATGTTATTCTTGTTATCCATGTTCTCCATGTTATTCATGTTATCCATGTTATCCATGTTATCCATGTTATTCATGTTATTCATGTGTTCCATGTTATTCATGTTATCCATGTTATTCATGTTCTCCATGTTATTCATGTTATTCATGTCCTCCATGTTATTCATGTTATTCATGTTATTCATGTTATTCATGTTCTCCATGTTATTCATGTTCTCCATGTTATTCATGTTCTCCATGTTATTCATGTTATTCATGTTATTCATGTTCTCAATGTTATTCATGTTATTCATGTTCCCCATGTTATTCATGTTATTCATGTTCTCCATGTTATTCATGTTATTCATGTTCTCCATGTTATTCATGTTATTCATGTTATCCATGTTATCCATGTTATTCATGTTCTCCATGTTCTCCATGTTCTCCATGTTATTCATGTTATTCATGTTCTCCATGTTATTCATGTTATCCATGTTATCCATGTTATCCATGTTATTCATGTTATCCATGTTATTCATGTTATTCATGTTATTCATGTTCTCCATGTTATTCATGTTCTCCATGTTCTCCATGTTCTCCATGTTATTCATGTTATTCATGTTCTCCATGTTATTCATGTTCTCCATGTTATCCATGTTATTCATGTTATTCCATGTTATTCATGTTATCCATGTTATTCATGTTCTCCATGTTATTCATGTTCTCCATGTTATTCATGTTCTCCATGTTATTCATGTTATTCATGTTCTCCATGTTATCCATGTTCTCCATGTTCTCCATGTTATTCATGTTATTCATGTTCTCCATGTTCTCCATGTTCTCCATGTTATTCATGTTCTCCATGTTATTCATGTTATTCCTGTTCTCCATGTTCTCCATGTTATTCATGTTATTCATGTTATTCATGTTATTCATGTTATTCATGTTCTCCATGTTATTCATGTTCTCCATGTTATTCATGTTCTCCATGTTATTCATGTTATTCCATGTTCTCCATGTTATTCATGTTCTCCATGTTATTCATGTTATTCATGTTATCCATGTTATTCATGTTATCCATGTTCTCCATGTTCTCCATGTTATTCATGTTCTCCATGTTCTCCATGTTCTCCATGTTATTCATGTTCTCCATGTTCTCCATGTTATTCATGTTATTCATGTTCTCCATGTTATCCATGTTATTCATGTTATTCATGTTATTCATGTTATTCATGTTATTCATGTTCTATGTTCTCCATGTTATTCATGTTATCCATGTTTTTCATGTTATTCATGTTATTCATGTTCTCCATGTTATTCATGTTCTCCATGTTCTCCATGTTATTCATGTTCTCCATGTTCTCCATGTTATTCATGTTCTCCATGTTCTCCATGTTATTCATGTTCTCCATGTTATTCATGTTATTCATGTTCTCCATGTTCTCCATGTTATTCCTGTTATCCATGTTATCCATGTTATCCATGTTATTCTTGTTATCCGTGTTCTCTATGTTATTCATGTTATCCATGTTATTCATGTTCTCCATGTTATTCATGTTATTCATGTCCTCCATGTTATTCATGTTATTCATGTTATTCATGTTATTCATGTTCTCCATGTTATTCATGTTCTCCATGTTATTCATGTTCTCCATGTTATTCATGTTCTCCATGTTATCCATGTTATTCATGTTCTCCATGTTATTCATGTTATTCATGTTATTCATGTTATCCATGTTATCCATGTTATTCCATGTTCTCCATGTTCTCCATGTTCTCCATGTTATTCATGTTATTCATGTTCTCCATGTTATTCATGTTATCATGTTATCCATGTTCTCCATGTTATTCATGTTATCCATGTTCTCCATGTTATTCATCCATGTTATCCATGTTATCCATGTTATTCTTGTTATCCGTGTTCTCTATGTTATTCATGTTATCCATGTTATTCATGTTCTCCATGTTATTCATGTTATTCATGTCCTCCATGTTATTCATGTTATTCATGTTATTCATGTTATTCATGTTCTCCATGTTATTCATGTTCTCCATGTTATTCATGTTCTCCATGTTATTCATGTTATTCATGTTATTCATGTTCTCATGTTATTCATGTTATTCATGTTCCCCATGTTATTCATGTTATTCATGTTCTCCATGTTATTCATGTTATTCATGTTCTCCATGTTATTCATGTTATTCATGTTATCCATGTTATCCATGTTATTCATGTTCTCCATGTTCTCCATGTTCTCCATGTTATTCATGTTATTCATGTTCTCCATGTTATTCATGTTATCCATGTTATCCATGTTATCCATGTTATTCATGTTATCCATGTTATTCATGTTATTCATGTTATTCATGTTCTCCATGTTATTCATGTTCTCCATGTTCTCCATGTTCTCCATGTTATTCATGTTATTCATGTTCTCCATGTTATTCATGTTATCCATGTTATCCATGTTATTCATGTTATCCATGTTATTCATGTTATCCATGTTATTCATGTTCTCCATGTTATTCATGTTCTCCATGTTCTCCATGTTATTCATGTTATTCATGTTATCCATGTTATTCATGTTATCCATGTTCTCCATGTTATCCATGTTATCCATGTTATTCATGTTATCCATGTTATTCATGTTCTCCATGTTATCCATGTTATCCATGTTATTCATGTTCTCCATGTTATCCATGTTCTCCATGTTCTCCATGTTATTCATGTTATCCATGTTATTCATGTTATTCATGTTATCCATGTTATTCATGTTCTCCATGTTCTCCATGTTATTCATGTTATCCATGTTATTCATGTTATTCATGTTATCCATGTTCTCCATGTTATTCATGTTATCCATGTTATTCATGTTATCCATGTTCTCCATGTTATCCATGTTATTCATGTTATCCATGTTATCCATGTTCTCCATGTTATCCATGTTCTCCATGTTATTCATGTTATTCATGTTCTCCATGTTATCCATGTTATCCATGTTCTCCATGTTATTCATGTTATCCATGTTCTCCATGTTATTCATCCATGTTATTCATGTTCTCCATGTTCTCCATGTTATTCATGTTCTCCATGTTATTCATGTTATTCATGTTATCCATGTTCTCCATGTTATCCATGTTATCCATGTTATCAACACACGTGTCATGC
>CM067360.1:3862918-3903761 GCA_034401795.1 Chaetoderma sp. LZ-2023a
CGCATGACACGTGTGTTAGGAGCAACATAAGAGTCATAGAATAGCTGTTCTGTAAAGCTGTGGTAACGTATCGCCAGCATGTGATTTGCGGCCGATATTTCGTCATGTACTTAATCTAGCAGCCCGTGTCTCATGTACTTAATCTAGCAGCCCGTGTCTCATGTACTTAATCTAGCAGCCCGTGTCTCATGTACTTAATCTAGCAGCCCGTGTCTCATGTACTTAATCTACCAGCCCGTGTCTCAAATTGTACATATATTTGGACCTATAACCCACTTCCTACGCTATCTGCGTTTTAACTATACGTACAGAATGTGACGAGAGAAATATCAAGGTAAATACTAGCTCAAGTCACATATGAAAGAAAAAATAAATTTAAAATACGATATTTCTGTCAGCAGGACAAACATGTACTCGTGAATATTGTGTGAACGACTGAACTTAGCTGATCCAGTAGGGGGCGGCTATCTTTCTCACTTTCAGGTTTGTGTTGTGATATTTTGATGTCCGAGAAAGCAAAACATTCAGTCACACTCTTTCTAAACATGAATCCATTTTTTAGTAGCGATATAAGATACGTGTTGTTGTTGTTGTTGTTGCAGCAGCAGCGGCGGTGGCGGCGGCAGCGGCAGCGGTAGCAGTAATAAGAGCAACCGTAGGAGGAGGATGACGAGGAGGAGGGGAAGGAGGAGGAGGAGGAGGAGTATACCATGTTTAGCCGTAATACCTGAATTAATGTCATCAATCAACATTATAATCTGAAATACATCTTTGTTTGGCATACATTCGGCCTCTGTTTCGTCTTCAATTTTCATGATATATGGGTTTTAAAATGGGAACATTTAGAAATCTAGTTTGACTGAATGTCCCGGAATGTTGAAGTTTCTGCTGCATCGGGGTCTTCATATAATCTAGTATCAGAAAGATGCTTGATGGCGCGTATATTAATTGACACTGAGTTTGTCCTAGGCGTGTTGTTTCTGACATAACTTGCATGATCTAGAGATAAATGACATTTTCAAGTGATTCTTTAATGTTTCTGCTTTATTAGAAGTCTGAATTTGTGTTAGAACAGCCTGAATAGATGGGTCTATTTATATCCATTCCCCGCCCATTTCTAACTAAGCTCCGCCCATTTCTAAATATTCTTCGCCCATTTCTAGCTAAGCTCCACCCACACTTTCCGCGTGTTTGGATCGATTTATATACTTTGAATCCTGAATTCGCACAATACCAATTTCAAGGTAACTATACAGGTAAACCTGGCAGCAACAGCGGCCAGTTAAATTAGTTTCAAAATAGTCAACAGACTGTTTATTAAATAGTAGACATACAATTCGCGGCCTTGATGGCCTATTCAATCTTCTTGACGGAGCTAGATACGTCACTTATCAGGCAGTATGATTGTGACGTGTTTGAGACTTCACCCTACATGTGAAGTGTTTGAGACGTCACCCTACATGTGGCGTGTTTGAGACGTCACCCTACATGTGGCGTATTTGAGACGTCACCCTACATGTGGCGTGTTTGAGACATCACCCTGCATGTGGCGTGCTTGAGACGTCACCCTACATGTGACGTGTTTGATTATGACAGCATATACTTGATTGACAGATCGGATCTATCCAGTTTCAGTTTTCTTTATTACACTCAGGCCATCCTTGCTCAGGCCCTCCTTGCCCAGGCTATCCTTGCTCATGCCATCCTTGCTCAGGCCATCCTTGCTCATGCTATCCTTGCTCAGGTCGTCCTTGCTCAGGCCATCCATGCTCAGGCAACCGTTGCATCCATTATCATTAACATGCATGATAAGATCATTCAGAAGCTGTTATAACAATTCATCTTAGGGAGTCAGATGACGCTTAACCCTTTCGTGACGAAACCGGCCAAAACCGGCCTAGGCAGTGGTTTTGAGTAATGTCCATTTACAGGCCAAGAGAAGACTACTTTTGAACTTTTACCACTGAAATGACTGGCTCGGTAACGGAGCCAGTCATTACACTGGTAAATTTCAAAAATAGTCTTCACTCCGCCTGCAAATGGGAATACAATAAGTAAATATTAAAATTTTTCGAAGACATTTAGTCATTAAAGTGTTAATGGTGAATCAATGCAAGTCAAGTGTCAATTTCTTATTGAAAATTTATGTTGCCACCACATGGGAATGGCTTGTTGACAGGTATGGCACCTATATGGCAACACAATTATTGCGAGTCATTTAAAAACTATATAGATGAAATGCCATCAAAATCCGTCTTATAAATATAAAAAGCTGCTGTATCGGCGCGTAGACTAAGAGATAAGCGAGAATTACATTATGATTTCACTATTATCAATTAGTATGATCATCAAAAATTTTAAATTGGTGCTAGGATAGGTTAATGCGCTCACATATGTAGGGTCAGGGTAGGGTACGTATTTCTAACCGGGTTCTATTTATAGTAATTGCTCCGTTTTCCTTTTCCCGCACTCGTTGTTTTGGTGACATCGTCAAAACATGTTTATTTCAAAAGATACATTATTTTTACACACAATTTGAACATTTGATCAAAATGTAGCAGAAATAAGTAAGTAGTTTACCTATCTTTTTATTTGACTGTCAAAAACATGTGTTTTCACTATTACTTTTTAGGGTCCATACAAATGTTCATAACTGGTAAAGAAATGAAATAAACTGGTCCAGTTTTCGCAGCAGACGACATATGCCAGTTTCTGTCAAACACGGCATGTTGATTTCACCAACATAACAATAATTCTTTTCTACGGATGCGCCGAAAGGGCATGGGTTGCTTATATTGTTTTCAAATCTAGATTGATTTTTTTTCACGCACATACATGGCCATATTTTCTATATATGATAAAAACTAAAATAATTTAAACGTTTTATGGTATGCATAACAATCCTTATTCTCAATTTAAACACCAGATTTACTACTGTACAAAGCAAGGACACATAATTCTGATTTTGAAAATGATGTTACTGCTGTCTATGTATAGCGGGTATAACGAAAAATGTAATTTAACCAGGTCTAGATTTACTACTACAACTTACATTGTGCTTCCGTTTTAGCTGCGTTTGTATCACTATTTTTGCAGACAAATTCTCCTGTTGTTGTATGACAGTGATGTCATATCACCGTCTTGTCGCTATAGAAATAACGAATGTACATCCCTGTTAGAAACTGGTACCGAGGTATACAAAACCCCTCTGAAAACTGATAATGTGTATTTATACACAGTACTTTTATTTGGAGAAATTAAAAACTTTTAATGTATGTATTATTTCACTGAACACTTGCACATTACTAAAGAGAAGTAATTTCTCGACAAAAGCTTTACATTCTTATGCAATCAGCACAACTGCCTATACCCTGTTAGAAACTGATACTTGGACCTATGTTTTATTAAACACATCGATGTACAACACACCCCTTTCGAAATTGAATGTTCAAAATGCTTAGGACATGAAAATATCACAACACATTTCTCAAAGTGAGAAAGGTAGCCGCCCGAGAATGGATCAGGCAATTGTGTCAAATCCCGCAGATTTATCCAGATTTTCATTTAACTGTTGGGGTAAGGGAGATAACTGTTGCTAAAAAATGTACACGAGCATTAGTGTGATTACGTCCCATGCATGTCATCAATTTTAGCTATGGTTATCAGCATCACCTATGGTAGCAGCTCAAATACACTGCCATGGCCCTTAGTCAGCCAGTCCCAAAATCTTATTCCGGGCTGTAACTAAAGAAACTACTCGTCCCATTTGGCTCAAATTTTAACACAAGAAAGGAACTTGCCGTGTAATATGATTTTCAGACGTTGGTCACGATCCAGATTTTTCCCCAACAAATTTAGTCATTAAAGGGTTAAACTACCGGTACGATTTGGCCCTAATTTGAATACACGATAGGTTATAATCATACACTAAGATTCCACAACTATGGGCGCAATCCGAAACTAGATGATCTAAATCAAATAACACCGGAAGCGAAAAACATAATCCCCCCACCCACCCTTTTCGCTAAAGCGGGGGGGGGGGGGGGGGGGGGGGGGGGGGGGGGGGGGGGGGGGTTAGTGCTTCAAAATATTCAACAGAAGGTTTATTGAGTTGTAAATTAGTCAAACACATTCATGACAGATCATTGGCCCATTCATTTTGAATGTGATGTCAGCTAACGGGTGAGGCATTTAGTCATCACCTCAGATACTCGAGTGACATATAAAAAATTCCAATATGGTCACCAAGACACATAATTCTGAGTGGGCGTCGCTGGCCATGTATTTGTAACGTACTAACCTCCCATCAACAAAATTGAATGTCCGTTATTTAGTCCATAATCATATCACGATTCCTGCCCGATCACTTAAGCGGTTTCAGAATTTTCAAGACGTTTCAAAAAGTTGTCCAAAATCCAAGATGTCCACTGGCCAAATTTCCCTCGTTTGAAGAAGAAACTTGTGTCTCAAGGATTCTTCCTGTTACAATTGGTTGAAATCCATTTTGCCTGAGAAGTCATTTAAAGGAAAAGCTGATGAACGACAGATGGAATATTGAATGGTCGCCATGGCATAAGCTCAATCGGCCATCACTTGGCCATTCTGGCCAGTTGAGTTAATAATAAGCAAACAGTGTATTGGGATTTTAGATTTTATTGGAAATCCTGAATAATACAAGGAGGGTGTATTTCTTCATTACTGAAAGATTGTGGATAGTATGTACAACTTGCATTAGCTACAAGTGATATGAAATCTGTATAATATAATTCATGTATGCATGAAGTTTGACATACCTAGACTATATACAACGGTAATAAACTGTATAATATCATTCAATGAACCAGTTACCTACTGACTTAGCCATTGAACCCTTTTAACAATCATATCAGCCAAAAACAGCTTCTGCCAGTGGTCTTGAGAAATGTCCATTTGCAGACCAAGAGATGACTATTTTAGAAAATTTACCACTGGAATGACTGGCTCGATAACCGAGCCAGTCATTCCAGTGGTAAATTTTCAAAAACAGTCTTCTCTTGGTCTGCAAATGGACATTTTCTATGAAAAAAGTGAATTTTTTTTGGGAATAAATTCAAGAGTTAAAGGGTGAGTTTTTGCAGACGACATATTCCAGGAGTTATCTCGCTGAACCTGCTAAATATTTTGACAACAATTTGACTGAAAGTTGTTTGTTCAGTCAAATTGTTTACAAAATATTCAGTAAGTCAAGAGTTTTGGGTCATTGAAATTATTGTCTGATGGCTTGCAGCAGAGGCAGTTTTAAATCGTCAAGACAGTCAAAGTTGTCTCGAGAAATGTCCATTTGCAGATTAGGAAGACCATTTTGACAATTTAGTCCGAGAATGACTGGCTCAGTAACTCCATTATTCCAGGGCATGAAACTTGCGGTCCGGGAAAAACAAATGTCAGACAACGAAATCTCAACAAATGATTACCCCGGGGGACAACCAAAGCGGCTGGTAATTTTCAGAGCCGGCATAACTATTATGTTGCATATTTATTCAGTATGCTAATATAAGGTTTAGTTGGTATATGCAAGTGCTCTGTGTAAGTTATAACTTACAACAATATACATTTTCATCAGAATTAAATTTACAGAAATGTGGTAACCTGGAAGTCCAGTAGACACCTAATTTGAATGGAGTACTTGGCTAGGAAATGGACATATCTTGACCAATCTTGACCATTAAATGGTAAATGGTCAATGTAATCTTTCATGGGCTTTCATTACTATTAACCCTCTAACGGACTATTTTTGAAAATTTACCACTGGAATGACTGGCTCGATAACCGAGCCAGTCATTCCAGTGGTAAAATTTTCAAAAATAGTCTTCTCTTGGTCTGCAAATGGGCATTTTCTGAGAAAATTTAGATTTTCTTGAACAATTCTGAGGGGTTAATTACTAGCAACACAGATATAAATAAACTTTTAATATTTTACACGCACTGCAATTACGCAACTTTTAATATTACACGCACTGCAATTACGCAACTTCCCAAAAAAAGAAACAATCAATAGCTAGACAGTGGAGAATAGAGGTCACCTGTCTGAGGAGGAACTGCAAACATGTATTTAATAAAAAATAAATAATCGAATATCGCAAAGAGAAACACTAAGAAATTGCCAAGAATATTGTTAAAATGAATATACCGGCCAAATTTGGTTATGATAAATGAACAAGCGGTGAATCGTGCGATAACCCTAGTAACTATAGACAGATCTCGACGAAACCAAATCATGGCATTTCACCTCCACATACTATGTACAATGGAATAGAGTGCAAATGTAGATTCAAAACATCCAAACTGGACAAGATTTTTTGGACAAATTTTAAGATTTTCAGGGGATAACTCGTATATAACGCAAATATAGAAGAATCTCAACGAAGTGAAATCATAACACTTGATCTTCAGTTAATATGTCCAGTGAACAAAAACTTCAAATGCTGCTCAAGATCTGTCATGGACAAGAAATTTGACAAATTTTAAGTTATTGAAGGGAGATAAGTCTTAGAAATATGGATGGATCGCGACGAGACAAAATCATGACATTTCTTCTCGACCTAATATGGTAAGTAAAAATTTTTTTAATGTAGGTTGAAAACTCATTCAGATCTGGCAATAGTTTTGATGAATTTCAAGAGATTTTTCAAATAACAGACTAACAGATGCCACGCGCCATAATATAATATGACACGTCTTACGAGGTGTGTATAAAAAGTTTAATCGAGTCAGTACAAGAAAGACTGGTGTAGATTTTGGAAGTAATGTCTATGAGAGAAACAACTTACAGGCGCAAAGTGGACACAAATCAACATAGTAAACTGAAGCAAGCTAAGATGTGTTAGGTCCAAAGGGTTACAGACTGGTTTAAATGAACATTAGAAAATCTTAATTATATAAATCTATCATCAGGGGTTATTTACACAATGTACAGTAATCATCTGAATACTAAGTCTTATGTACAGGGAAGTGATTAAATTAATTAATTAATTAATATATAAATTATAATAATTATTATGAATATTACCCATTTAACACTCACAAACCAACAATGTCAAATTCTTTATGGTCTAAGGATTCTACATTAGATATTTTGAAACGAATTTGACTAGATGTTACTGCCTATGGCAGCAACACGCTCCCGTCAATTTAGTTTTAAAAAATTCAACATTTTCGCTGCATATTTGTCTTGATACAGACACTGGAATTGTGAGGGGAAAACGGTTAAATGTGATAAGCAATTTTCTATTACTCAGCCCGATAATGCAGGTTACTGGCCCAATAATGAGTCACATTGGCCCGGTATTGTCCCAGTACCTTGCGTTATCATGGCAGTTTCTTTAAATGGTCAAACTGGCCTACTGTATGTATATACTGAGAACAGCAGATCCATTGGCACAAGCCACACCTCACTTATGCAAGCGCACGCATGCTTTAATCATGGGAGATCTAAATATAATACAAGTCTGATTATTATTATCATTATTATTATTAATATTAATTAAATTTAAACAATTTTAATTTAAAAACAAACAAAAACAGGTTTAAAATGTGTGTAGGTTTACAAGCATGTGCGTGGTGTGTGTTTGTATAATCACAAGCAGAAGTAAGAAAATCATTCAAGACATCTACAAAGATTTCTGGCAGTATAGAAAATGATATTTCACACTTTTAAGGAATAAAATTACATTTCTTTCAACCACACCCCATTGTTTGTCCAGTGAAGAATATAAGTTATAATTTCATGCATCATGGCAGTAAATATAATCAAGTCATCACTCCATTAGTTAATGAATTCTAGATCATGTTTCCATTTAAATAAACTGTAACATCTGTCACACCCGACCTCCTAACCCTCTCACTGCTGCAAAACACCAGAGAATGATTTCATTAGGCAATAACTCTGGGCCTGCTGAATATTTTGAAAACAGTTCAAGTTGTTGGCAGCTTAGCCTGAACAACACAGGCATCTAACAGATAGAGGGGGGGTACTTTATAGCAAATTTTGGGCACGAGTGACATTTGTAAAGTATGTGCCGGCAGGCATTGAGGTGGTTACAGGAAAAACTAACACGTTGAGCACCTACAAGGCATCTATGTTAAAAATAGAATATTCATTATTTGACAACTTGCGAGAGATCTGAAGACACAATACATCACACACCATACCTGAGCAACTAAGAATTAATTTTTTTCAACATAATAATACGGCTAAGCGACTCTGAATCGCATAACAAAATTTGAAAGGAACATATTGCCGACATAGGCATCTAAAGCTCCCAGTCATATTAATTTCAAAATATGTAAGAAAACATGTCACATATTTATGTATATTAACATCCACATTTAGTCTTTCGGGCTCAATGTCTCGTGACCGGATGATCCCCTCCCATGGACACACATATAGCGAAGCACGTCCACATACACTGTGTGCGCTCGCAAATCTCCACGATGGGGGGGGGGGGGGGGGGGGGGGAGAGGGGGGAAGGCAAGATACAGAAAGATGCATGTAAATGTAATCATGTAATCAACAAAACAAAAACAGCATAACAAAATTCAAATTGCACGAATGTACAAAAACAACAAGCGTCATTACATGTATCATATTAATGTAAAGAATAAATGATTGCTATATTATTATTATTATTATTATTATTATTACTAACTTCATTTCAACCCTTTAATGGTCAAGCCGGCCAAAACCGGCTTCTGCAGTGGTCTTGAGGAAAGTCCATTTGCAGGCTACTAGAAGACACATTTATGAAAGTTTTACCACTGGAATGATTGGCTCGATAACCGAGCCGGTCATTCCAGTGGTAAATTAAAAAGAAGTCTTCTCTTGATCTGCAAATGGACATTTATTACGGAAATGTTTTGATTTTTTTTAATGTGACCATTAAAGGATCTTGAAATATTCATGAGATTATGTCAAATAACCGTGTAAACTGTAAATATATTTAAATATTTGACATTGAAGTTCAACTTAGTGTCTGTTTATTTATATAATTGTACTAGGACTGCGAGATCATGTAATATTTGAACACCATTACCCAAACATAACATAGCATGCTCTAATAACAGATGTGGACAATTATTGTATTTTTGAAATCTACAAGATGCTACAGCATATTTTATATATGGAAGCATCCTATATATTTGTCTAGGCTATATACAATCAAAATACGGGTTACAATTTTCTTCGCTAAATCTTCATCCAATAAAAAGAGCAATGCCAAACTGAATAAATCTGAAGACCGTACAGAATTTAAGGCGACATGTTGGATATTTAAAAATTAGTGTAACTCGAATTCCAGTCGAAGTAATTTCAAAACATTTACAAATCTGATGCCGTCTTTTATTGAAACTATTACAAATGCGTGTACATGTAGGTGTCCACGGCACGCCAATGTGAATACAACATAGCGCTATACATGTATCATGATTTGTATATGCGCTAAACAGCATGCTCTAGTCTAGATGTTAATAGCGTGCGCCCCGATGTCAAACCTGTCTATAACAGACACCTGCTTTTGGGACCAAGCGCTGCTGGTTGTTTAACGCGTTAACGCCCCAAACCAGCCTCTGCAGCGGTCTTGAGGAGTGTCCATTTAAAGAGAGGTGTACTTTGGAAAATTTGCCACTGGAATGACTGGTTCGATAACCAAGCCGGTCGGCATTGCAGTAAATTTTAAAAAAATCATCTCGCCATGGCCTGCAAATGACCAGTCAATATTTCGATTTTTCGTGACCAAATTTATCCTTAAACCCTTACCACACTGATGCCATTATTCTATCTTTTATGGTGTCAATAGCAAAGAAACTAGTGTACATTTTTCAACAATTTTGGTGGAAGATGTTGCTGTCTACGACAGCAATATCTTCCACCAAATTTGTTGAAAAATAAACACCAGTTCATCTTTTACTTTAATTTGAAAGTTAAAAATTTTGACACCTGAGTGGTACGGGTTAAGAGAGTGAATAGTCGTCAGTCTTAATACTAGCAGTGACAAATCACTGAAAAACTACACTCTCTATGATATAAAACTTATTCTGCTAAATACATGTACGTTGAAATTAATTTGACTCGTAGCCATTGTTGCTTTAGGCAGCAATGATTTCCAGTCAAATTAATCTTAAATTATTCAACAGTTTTCCTGTATGGTTGTCTTGACAATGACATATGGAGAATTTATTGGTAAAAGGGATAAAAAAGCTGATTACTTGGCACTGTATCCGATGTACCTTAACAAGACTGTCTTAAAAAATCACTGCTGTTTATTTACCGATAACTCTTTAACACCATAACACTCAAATTTGTTTTAAGATTTCTAAGAAAATGCCCACTTGCAGGCCAAGAGAATATTTTTGAAAATTACCATTGGAATAACTGGCTCGATTATCGCGCAAGTCATTCTAGAGGTAAATTTTCAAAGTCTTCTCTTGGTCTGCAAATGGACATTTCTCAAGATCACTGCAGAAGGCATTTCTGATATGAGGTTTAAAGGGTTATAAATGGCCAATACAGGGACCTCTGTACAAAGACTTGATCACATACGGATTCAAAACACGGATTTCTTGATAAATATCACAATAATCACATCGATCAACAAGCTAAAAATATGTATTTAATATAATATATTAGTTCCGACTTGCAACTAGTATAAGTCAGTCAGTCAGTGTCTGTCTGTCAGTCTGTCACTCTATCAATTGTTTGACATTTCTGACAAAGCTGTGTAAATCAGAACAATAACATGCCGTGCATCTTTTTTATCCACTGAACAAATGCTGAATATTATATAGTTCCAAATATCTAAAGCCAATAGTGGTTACTTTATTTTATTATCAATGCAGTAACTAACTCGTAATGTTTTACATGAAATATCACTTGAAGCTACTCTTATCAAGCCATGTAAGATCGTTGAATCGACGGCTTGTGCTGGTCACCATAAAGGCTGTTGGTTGCCCATATATTTAATCATTTGTTAGCTAACTCTGGAGGGATAAACATGCGATAGCGATACGTTAATAATTTCAAAAGTTGTATCTAATGGCATAAATCTATTCAAATGTTGGCTACCATAATTATATCAAAGTGATTTTTGGCAATAGACAACAGTTCAATACAAATAACAAACAACAAAATTAAAACAAATCAGTTGTGAATATTTAATATTGAACAGTTAGAGGTGACGGTTTACCTCCAAATTAAAAACACAAACTGAGCCAAGTGAACAATTTTCTATGTACTTGTATGTGTGCCTATAGACAATGGCTGGCTAACAGGGGTAGAAAATAAGAATTTTGTTCTACACGCACAAAGTGCATCTAACATTTGGATTTTACCTACACAGCAAAACATCTACCTGCACATAAATTAATCCTTTCAACTGACACCTATGAATTGCCTATATCTCAGTTTCAACACAACCAAACAGGAAAACTGTTGAATATTTTGAAATTAATTTGACTGGAAGCCGTTGCTGCCTAAGGCAGCAACGTCTTCCAGTCAAATTAATTTCAAAATATTCAACAGAAGTTTTATATCGTAAAGAATTCCTTTTTTCTGGGATTTGTCGGAGAGGGTTAACATTATAGCTTATCAGGCAGAAATGTGCATCCACCCTGTGCACCCAGTATTACAAATTTACCTGCACCAGACATTTTCTACCTGCATTGTGCGTGTAAAAGGGCCTTATTTTGACCCCTGCTGGCTAATAAACTAATGCTATAGACATGATAGATAATATATATATAAATATATATATATCAATCTGGCTTAGTTGAAGAATGGATCGAGGAATACAATGTAACTTGTAAATACAGAATTGCCCTATGCAACTAGTATATATATTTAAGTCTGTCATGTCTGTTAGACTTTAGACATGACTAATATTTCTGACCAGCTGCAGATATCCCGAGATGTGGTCATTTTGCTTGTTAGGTCAGCTATCATGCGACGTATCTGATTATAACGTCATACATTAGGTTTGCACGATTACTTGATTAAATCGAAAATCACGATAATTTCTTAAATCGTGAATTTATATGATTAATAATTAAATAATCGAATAATCGTGAATAATTTCTAGTGCGTAAGTATTTAAAAATATACCTTTAATGTGATAGGTCGAGGAAATAGAAATTTTTCTCAGCAAATGTTATGTCCATTTGGAGGAAAAGAGAAGACTGTTTTTGAAAATGTATCTCTCAAATGACTGGCTCAGGCATTTCTGCGACAAATTTTCAAAAAAATAGTTTTCTCTTTGCTTGCAAATGGACATTTCTAAACACCATTGCACCTTTAGTCATTGATATGCTTTTGTAGGCCGATTAATCGAGAAATCACGATTATTCTTAAATAATCGCTCGTGATCACTCGAATCAACAATCGCGCAAGCCCAGTAGTCATACACATGAGTGGCAGCTGGGATCTCTATAATGCTTGTATTGACAGAAGGTTGATGATCATCCTTGATGCTATAATATATCTTAGCTGTCTCACCGCTATAAGCCACCGAACAATAATTTCAATGAGCAAAAACTCCTGAATTGCTGAATATTTTAAAAACAATTTGACTGAAAGTTGTTGGTGGCTTAGCCACCAACAACATTCAGTCAAATTGTTTTCAAAATATTCAGCACGTACAGCGATATAGCCCTTAGATGATGTCGTCTGAAAAAACTCTGGAGTCAGACAGTTAAACCACGTCTTTGTATGAAATCTCACCAGCTAAATACAAAAGCAACCATACATGTGTGGCAGATTTTGAAATGAACTTGTCTGAAAACTGTTAGTACCGTCATGACTGCAGCGGCAAGCCAACGTTTTTCAGATAATTAAGTGTAATATTTCTTAACATTGTATAGTATTTCATGCTCAATTCATATACGTCTGTAGCTTTATAGGATTTCAATAATGAAATAGCGCTATATAAGGGAAGCTCTAATCAAGCCTTCCAATTCCCAATCCAATGATTGCCAATAGGAATCCTTGAACAAATTCTATAGACTCTAATAACTATCATCCGAAGCATGGAGTTAGATTAAATGTGCAGAATAAAAAGGCTAAGCAATCTACTGGTGGGCGTATTTTACTAAATCCGAGTACAAATCTGGCAATATGTGTCCACGGAGGGAATGGTGAGAGACGGGTTAAAACACAATCTAGATCTTTGCTAAGGTTACTTCCGTTGTCTGACTTCATCCTTGCTTTTATGATCCTGGGCATTCAGACTGAAAGAAAAAGTCAACGCAATAATAATAATAATGATAACAAGAGGCCCAAAGGGGCCTGTGTCGCTCACCTGGAGCATTATGCATTTTTGTCACAATTGTTGGTGGGTGGTTTAGGAGTAGTCTTCTAAATGAGTTTGTGGACATTTTTGCAAGTCCAATATGGCCGCCAAACACGCTACATTTGGATCGGTTCACTGCAGCCATGTTTCTGACGTAGCGACTTGCCTTCAAAAAACTTTAATGGCACTCAGTGCCTAATCATATCTTCCAAGTTTCGGCCCAATCCGCTCAGTGGTTCTGGAGTTATTTTGGCAAAAATTAGGTTATCCAAGATGGCCACCAAACTATTTGGCCAATCACGTTCCCTTGAAACAAACTTGGTGCAGCTCTTGCCATTGGTTGATATTTCAGGCGTTTTGAATTGATCCCCCAAGTGGTTTTGGAGAAGATTTTTAAAGACATTTTAAAGCGGCCAGTTTTTTTGACGGATCAACTACTCTTTAACAAACTTTAATGGCCCTTAGTCCTTAATCATATATCACAAATTTTGGCCTCATCGCTTCAGCGGTTCTGGGGAAGAAGTTGTTTTTGCGAAAATGAGGTCATCCAAGATGGCCGCTGAACCATTTAGTCAATCAAGTTCCCTTGAACAAACTTGGGTCAGCTCTTACCATAGATCATATTTCATGAGGTCTGAATTGATCCCTCAAACGGTTTGGAGACCTTAGACATTTCTAAAAATCAGCCGAAATCGAAGATGGCCGCCAGCCAAATTGGCCAATCGGCTTCGTTTGAACAAACTTGGATCCCTATGCCCTAAGGATGCTTCCTGCCAAATATAATTGAAATCATCCCAGCGGTTCTTGAGTTGTCGTTTTAAAGGAAAAGTTGACGGACAACGGACACACGTCGGACGGTCGCCACGACATAAGCTCACTTGGCCTTTCAGGCCAGGTGAGCTAATAATAAGCAATGTCACTCCTCACCCAAACAAACAATGCACAAATTTTGGACATCATGACTTGTTGAGAATTGTTTTTTTCGCATGCCGCGCACCATATGATGAAAGCAACAATTCTCAACAAGAGAATCATGGATCGGATCAGTCAGGATCCATATAGCTAGACATGAGGGTTAATGCGCGCAAGGAGTGCTTCTTATTTGTTGTTCTTAAACATTTAAGAAACTTTTCAATAATTCTAGTTTTACTGGAGGGATCTTCTATAAGCTTGGGTGGAAACTTGCCTGTCATGCCCGTGGGGTACCCTCTTGGGGTCAAACGCTAAAATGCAACACCAACAGCTTTCAACAAGGTTTTCAAAATGGGCACTTGAACCATTGCTCAATAACTCTGGTTCTACAACAGCAATTGTCGCCAAACTTGGGGGAATGTTTGTCTGTCAGGTCCCTAGGGTATGTGCCAATTTTGAGATCAAAAGCTAAAATGAAACTGCAATAGCTTTCAGCACCATTGTTTTCAAAATACACTTTTGACGTCACTTGAGGTGACCTGAAAGCGACGTGATTCAAAACTATATCAACAATGAGGGTATTGGACAAATATGTCTTTGTTATGAAGTGAAATATAACAACCTTGTATAACAATGAATAGAGACAGACAATCCTTAATGTACCTATCCAGTTTTAGCTATGCCCACCCATCTCTAGCTAAGCTCCACCCACCCTTCGCAGTGTTGGGATTGATCGATCCCCGAGTAGTTTCAAAATATTCAACAATATTCAGAATATTTATTAAATAGTAGACATACAATTCGTACAACAGCACATAGTCCATCTTCAAATATGCGTTCGACGTCATTCATTACGATGTCATTCTACACGTCACGTAGTCATAGGATGGTTGATAAAGAGGAAAGGTCTATTCAGTCACCAGGAACATGAACTTTTGACGCCAAAATCAATAGGGTTCTTCAGAGAACAAAGAGGCCCTGTTTTGAAAATTCCCTAAACATAGTAGAACTTCAGTCATCATCCGTAAAGTTAAAGCAATTTCTTTAATCAGGTTATAACAAGAGGCCCAAGGGGCCTGTATCGCTCACCTGGACCATAGGCATTTCAACTAGAATGGTCTTTATCAACAAGATGGCCACCAAACTATTTATCTGACAGTTTCAAAAATTGCAAATTTGAGATCAGAATACCCAAAAACACATAAAACCAATTTCGGCCTCAAAATCCATTAAATAAAAAAATCCAATATCGACGCCAAATATGCTATATATTGATTGGCCCATGGTGTCCAGGTTTTTTGACTGATCAACTTCTCTTGAACAAACTTTAATGGCCCTTAGGCCCTAATCATATCTGCCAAATTTCGGCTCGATCCCTTCAGCGGTTCTGGAGAAGTCATTTTCGCTACAACTAGATCAACCAAGATGGCCGGCGAACCATTTGACCAATCAAGTTCCCTTGAACAAACTTGATTCAGCTCTTGCCCTAGATCATATTTCATGAGATTTGCATCAATCCCCTAAGCGGTTTCGGAGATTTTTAAAGATGTCTCCTAAAATCGACCTAAATTCAAAATGGCTGCCGGCCAAATTGGCCGATCGGGTTCATTTGAACAAACTTGGATCCTGATGCCCTAAGGATGCTTCCTATCGAATATAATTGAAATCGGCCCAGTGGTTCTTGAGAAGAAGTCGCTTAAAGGAAAAGTTGACAGACGACAGACAGTCCCCACGGCATAAGCTCACTTGGCCTTTGAGGCCAGGTGAGCTAATAATAATGACCTTTTGATCTCAAAATCAACGACATAGAACAAAGTTTTGATAAAGATTTCTTTAGTCATGTTAGTAAACCTTCACCTTTCATTCAGACACAACACAATTTCTTTAAATGGCCTTGAGCTCTGATCACAATATCAATAGCATTTTTTCTATATCCATGTAGGGCGCGAATGTGACACGCTAAATCCTCTTTCAAGCTAAGATTCTTTGCTCTGGTAAAACTTGAGCAAAGTTATATCAGCGGTATATGAGATAAAGGTCAAGATGAAAGGTCAAGATACACAAGCAGACAGAAATGAAAGCAATATCCTCTTAAACTTACGGTGCGAGTGTTGCAAGCCACCACGCAATAATTTCAACGTGTAAAAGCTCTCGACTTGTTGAATATTTTGAAAGCAATTATCTGAAAGTTGTTGGTGGATTAGCCAGCAACAACTTTCAGCCAAATTGTTTTCAAAATATTTATTAGGTTCAGAGATATAATGTCTGGAATATGTGGTCTGCAAACACTCTGCTGTCAGATGGTTAAACAGACAGAGGTGTGTACTATTGACATGTACCTTTTTTGTTGAGCAACATCGTCATCGCTATCCGTCTCCTTGGCACGCTTTTTCTCATACAGGAAGATTATAGCACACAGAATTATCACCTCAGCAACAATCGCCAAGAAAGGCCATAAGGCAGCAAGTTTATCTGAGGAGACAACAGCAAAGCATGTAATATAAGTAGCTGTAATTAAAAAAAAGAATTTAATCAATCAACTTAATTATTTGTATAGATTAGGCTTGTGTGATTATTACTGAGTGATCACGGTCGATTATTTAAAAATAGTCGTGATTATTCGATTACTCAGCTTCGATACAAATTACCAAGACATCACAACAAAGGAATCACGAATCATGAAATCAGCAATTATGTTTACTTTATTTGCAGGCCAACAGAAGACTACAATGTACATGTACGTAGTCATGACAATGTGTTATTGGAATCACTGCCTCTTATTCTCGAGCCAGTCATTCTAGTGATACAAAATTATTTTTTTCAAAAATGGTCCATCTGAATTCACGTTTTAAAACATAATTCATGCCAGCCTAGTATAGATGATATTCTGATGCATGTAGTACATGACAGGTATCCATCCTGATTTAAAGTCTGGCCGAGATGGCTGAAACTAGTCTCTTTTTGTCTCATCTCTCTGAATGTAAATAGGTGTAACTCGGTCAGCAACAACATTAAGAATCGCAACAACATTAATAATTGCAAGACAAATTATTTTCAAAACATTCAGCATTTAAAATTAATATATGACCTAATAACTATATTTATAAACCCTTTCACCCAAATCCATGGAAAAGTAAATTCTTTACAATCTATAGCATTGGCTGCCAGTTATATTAATTTCAAAATAATCAACAGCTTTTTGCTTTGTTTGCCTCGAGATTGAGATAGAGGGAATGTATCAGTGAAAGCGTTACGCCTTTCACAGACGAATTCCCCATACATGTACATCTCATTTTCAAGGCAACCATACAGGAAAATTGTTGGATATTTTGAAATTAATTAGACTGGAAGCCGTTGCTGTCTGAATTAAATTAATTTCAAAATAATCAGCTCAGAATACATGTACATGTAGGTTTTATATCATAAAGAATTTTATATACACCTTCCAGGATTTGTCGGCGAAAGGATTAACATGCGGCGACATTAACATGACTGACAAGAATCAAACTAACTCTTTAATCCTTATACATGTAGACCAGAAATGGCAGTCCCTATGCTGTAAAGATTATTCTGTTGAATATCTTAAAACTAATTTGGCTGGGAGCAGCACTGGCAGCAACAAGTCCTTGTCAAATTAGATTCGAAAATATTGAATAGGTTTCCTGCGTCTAATTGTGTTGAAATTGAGTGACTAGAATTTCAAGTGTTAAAGGGATATTTAATGTTGTCATTATCATACACAAACCAAATACTGTGTTAACCCTGTAACCAGTGAATTTGTTCAAGAAGATTTCTCATAGAAATGGCAATTTGCAGAACAAGACTACTTTTAAAAATTTTACGCTGGAATGACTGGCTTTTTAAAAAAAATAGTCGTCTTTATCTACAAATGGCCACTTCTCAAGACCACAGCACAAGCTGGTTTTGGCTGATATGAGTGTTAAAGGGTTAATTGCTACCATGACTGTATTCTGAAATTCTAATTTTGATATGCTTGCAATGTTTCTCATGGCATTTAAATTTTTGAGATCCCAGGGACCACACATCTAGAAATCTAGGGGTCCCAGCCTTAACTCTGGGGGTCCCAAATTGAAATTTGGGACCCCCATGCAGTTCTTCTCATCCATGCTAACATTAGAGGGTACCATGGGTGCACAACTTTGAATTATGGACCTCCCACGCCAGATTTTGTGGGTATGTTTGTGAACAAACCTATAAAACTAATTAATATTCAACAATTATGCATGATTTCAGGGGTCACATCGGACCCACTACAACTTTTGGGGATCCCCAGTTACAAGGGACCCTTATGAGAAACCCAGTATACATGCGTATGAGAAGAGTAGAGCCTACCTTCTAAATCATGAACAAATCTGATACATTTGGGGAAAATAACGTCCCATGATGCATTGCGCACACCATGCATCAGACGACTCATGAATAATATTATTTTACTATTAGGCCCCGACACAGCGCTCTTGAATACGTTAAATGAAGAACTCAGATTATAATTCCAATGATGTCTAACTTCACTAATACTGTATTTGTGCTTTATCACAGGCCGTGGTGTTTTTGTGCTTTATCACAGGCCGTGGTGTATTTGTGCTTTATCACAGGCCGTGGTGTTTTTGTGCTTTATCACAGGCCGTGGTGTTTTTGTACTTTATCACAGGCCGTGGTGTTTTTGTACTTTATCACAGGCCGTGGTGTTTTTGTGCTTTATCACAGGCCGTGGTGTTTTTGTGCTTTATCACAGGCCGTGGTGTTTTTGTGCTTTATCACAGGCCATGGTGTTTTTGTACTTTATCACAGGCCATGGTGTATTTGTGCTTTATCACAGGCCGTGGTGTTTTTGTGCTTTATCACAGGCCGTGGTGTATTTGTGCTTTATCACAGGCCGTGGTGTTTAACACTTTAATGGTCAAACTTGGTCAAGAAAATCACAAAATCTGCATATTGAATGTCCATTTGCAGACCAAGAGGATTATTTTTGAAAATTTACCACTGGAATGATTTGCTCGGTTATCGAGTCAGTCATTCCAGTGGTCAATTTCCAAAAATAGGGTACATTTTCAAAAATATGCTTCTCTCGGTCTGCAAATGGACATTTTCTATGAGAAAATTGAAATTTTCTTGAACAAATTCGAGGGATAAAGGGTTAAAACATTTCGTACATCGTGTTAAAGATTCTCTTCACTAACATGTTTCTGTTTTCTGTTTTGTAAACATGTTAAGTTATCTATGATCAGTAGAATGAGAACAGGCTCAGGGGTAGAAATAAGAATTTTGTTCTACATGCACAAAGTACATCTAACATTTGTATTTTGCCTGCACAGCAAAAAATCTACCTGCACTTAAATTAATCCTTTCACCTGACACCTATGAATCCCTATATCTGAGTTTCAACACAACCATACAGGAAAACTGTCAAATATTTTGAAATTAATTTGACTGGAAGCCGTTGCTGCCTTAGACAGCAACGTCTTCCAGTCAAATTAATTTCAAAAATATTCAACAGAATCAGTTTTATATCGTAAAGAATTTCCTTTTTCCAGGGATTTCTCAGAGGGTTAACATTATAGCTTATCAGCCAGAAATATGCATGCCCCCTGTGCACCCAGCATTACAAATTTACCTGCACCAGACATTTGTTTAGCTGTATTATGCATGTAAAAGAGCCTTATTTCGACCCCTCAAAAGGCCTGCATTGTATTATCCTTACCTTTCACTCTAACCAATGTTGTACTGTTATTGGTACCCCACTCATTCTCGGCAGAGCAGATATAATTAGCTCTATCATCAAACTCCAGACTAAATATCTCCAGCTTGCCGTTATCCAATATAACGCCATTCTCCATATCCAGAGGTTTCGTTCCAATGCGGCTCGTGTCTGAAAATAGCTTATCTATGTCTTCAATCGCATCATTCTCATTGTTATCAAGTTGACGCCTCCACGTTATCACAGGCTTCGGGTGGCCACTCACTCGACATTGTAATATCAGATTGTCGCCTTCCACCATATTTTTCGACTTTTCTTTTCTTTCGATGTACGGTGCATCTAGGATAAAGTGCATATACACACGCTCTATTAAAATTCTATATATGGTGAAGGAGAAGGAAAGTCTTGAAAGCTGATATGTTTCTATTTCATAAGTCGAAAGAGGACATAAAGACATTCCAAAATGACGAGCCAGATCATCAAATATTAAATGAAGTTTCAAGCTCATTAATACCAGCAAAAATTGATCTGTGCCGTTTTGAAATGTGAATGTATTAAATGGTGTGATGACAGACTAGTGAAAAATACCTGTTTTGTCACACCTGTATACAATAATGCATTGCTATTAGTTGCGAGGTTTTTCCGAGCTGACATTATTCCTCCATGAAATTCACATTGACATTCTTTTTCTGCTTTTGGTATTTTTACAATCTGTCCATGGTTTTCCGTAGGCATGGTCATTTGTAAAAAAGTCAGATTCCTGCCATTGTGTACCTATGTACATCATACTGGATGGATTCATTGTTTTTGCTGTGCCTGCCTCATTAGTATATACACCATGATTAAAGTCTGGCTCTAACAAATCAGTTATATCATTAGTTTATTTCAGCAGCGCTGTTATTAGTGGCCGCGGAACAGTCAGAGATGTTGAGGTTTTTTTAAAAGACATTAAAGTTTTTCCTTACCACTTTACGTCGACCTGGTGTTACACATCTTTCGTAACCTTATTTTAATTTCGGATATTGATTTCTCTCGGATGGTTTGCCATCCAAAAAATGTTCTGAATACACATATACCTGTTTTGGTAGGCTTGTCTATTAATAGCTTTAGTCCACGCTAGTTTGCTCGGTTCATCTGATGGCATAACATGGATTTATTATGGAATTAAAATGCTCAAGCCCTTCTTACATATATTTAGTTTTCTGCCATTATTTGTGCACCAATTGGATTCCACCACCTTTTCTGTATGTTATGTCGATATCCATTGTCCCTGAATTTCAGATATCTGCATGTTCTTATCCTTATAATAACGCTAACGCTATAATGCCAATAAGCACAGGTGTCCTAAGTGTTTTTCACGTATGCAACAGCGGGCTTTTATGTCCTTAGCCAATGGCGGCGCTGGCGTAAATCTAGGTCACGTCTCGATGAACGCGTGTACATGTGGACGCAGTGTACGTATTTAGTAGGATAATAATAGCAATCGTGTCACGACAGCGCTCTACTTTACACCAATCTCGGCCCTGATACATGAATATAATCCCGGACCCCTAGAAATCAGTACCGGCTTCGGATTTGTAGATCTCGAATACCAATTAGTTTACTACTAACACTATAGTAGTAGGACACAGATGTTTAAGATATAATAAAGTTTATTCCTCACTTTTGTGCAAAATACATGTAAAACACTCTTGGCATGATAAATAGCTTCCTTATAAAAAATATTTTAAGACCAGATTTATGTACTAACAAAGCGGCCCATTTTGCGCGTTAATTTTATAATGTCCAACACCAACCCAAAATGAACCAAAAATAAAAAAGAATCACGACAAATGAGAAAAATTGCTTGAAATCCTGAGAATTAAAATGAGATAGTGTGCCTCTTATGTTGGCTCTTTTGCGACTGGAGGCGCGGTGTTCTCGCGAGATCTCATACGCTAACAAGAGTTTGAGACAGGTACGGGCCGATCAGTTATCAAACGGGTACCATTATTCAAATCAGACCTAAAGTACAATACTCGGTTATCATTTTGCAATGATAATAGACAGCAATTTCCTAGTCTAGCATATTTATATCCGAGTACTCGCGACAAATAAACTTCTTTTGTGATTGAAGGCGGCTGATACTTCTTAATATGATTTATCGTTAACGGCTTCCTGATATTACGTGATTTATATTTTTTCATGACAACATTTTATGTCAAATTACGGATTAATTTTGATGTAATAAATGATCTTTGTTAGAGGATACGCAATATTTAGGCACTCCAATTTAATAATTTCACTTCCGCGTGTTATATTTTGGTGTTACTGTCTATCGGTTTTAACCATGTTAGAGAATTGATTTCACATTTTTCTTGAAATATCCCTAATATAAGCCTAACCCATTTCTCAGAGATGTTGTTTTGGAAATTGAACACCTCTTAGCTTAAAAGAAGCCTATGCCTCTATTGGGACGGATACAGCAAATAGCCCAAAACTAAATCTGAAATCTACACAC
Organism: Chaetoderma sp. LZ-2023a; assembly: GCA_034401795.1. Taxonomy (NCBI): domain Eukaryota; kingdom Metazoa; phylum Mollusca; class Caudofoveata; order Chaetodermatida; family Chaetodermatidae; genus Chaetoderma; species Chaetoderma sp. LZ-2023a. The sequence continues at coordinate 3,885,366 of CM067360.1, forward strand.
AGGCACATGTATGCGCACACGCACGCGCACGCATGCACACACGCACGCGCACGCATGCACACACACACATCACAGCCATGCACGCACACGGACACACACATGCATAATCAAAGGCTGCGCTAGGCGTCTGAAATGAAAGCGATATGACACATCAGTAAAAAAGTATATCCCAGTCCAAAATATCCAAGAAACTGGTGTACATTTTTCAACAATTTTGCTGGAAGATGTTGCTGTCTACGACAGCACCATCTCCCACCAAATTTGTTGAAAAATGCACACCAGTTCATCTTTTAATTTAATTTGAAAACTAGATTGCTCGGTCGATGACGCGTCATCGCATATCCCCATGTTCTCCACTTGGGCATCTTGACCCTCAGCGACACCCCCTGGGTGCGGAGCCTAATGGAAATGCAATTTAACCTTTTGACCCTTGCCACGCCCCTTGAGGGGCGGAGCCTAATCTAACTATCGTTTTGTATGCATTCCTATGGGTAATCTACCTACCAAATTTGGTTGAATTCCACCCAACAGTTTGGGAGGAGTTAGCGTGATGGACAACCAATTTGACCTTTTGACCCCTGCCACGTCCTCATGGGGCGGAGCCTAATCTAAATACTGTCGTGCAATTTGCATTCCTATGGGCAACCCACTTACCAAATTTGGTTGAATTCCACCCAACAGTTTGGGAGGAGTTAGTGTGACGGAGACGGACAATTAATTTGACCTTTTGACCCGTCACGACCCCTTGAGAGCGGAGCCTAATCTATATCTCGTCTTGCAAAGCACATTCCTATTAGTAACCCACATACCCAATTTTATTGAATTCCACGCAACGCTTTGGGTGAGATGCATTATAATCAATTTGACCTTTTGACCCCTGTCACGTCCCCTTTGGGGCGGAGCCTAATCCAAATGTCATCCTGCAAAGCGCATTCCTATGGGTAACCGACATACCAAATTTGGTTCAGTTCTACCCAATGGTTTGGAAGGAGTTAGCGTGACGGACAGACGGATGGAGGCGATTACAATATCCGATGTTTTTTCAAAACGTGGGGATAATTAAAAATTTTGACACCAGAGTGATACGGGTTAATGGGCCATGACAGTTTAGTCTAAAACATACCCCAGAGATTAACTGTCTGTGACAGATTCGTGCCTTGTATCTCAAATACACAGTCATATCTGGCAGCATCAGCATGTTCTGAAAATCAAAACAAGAATAATATTATAAATATACAAAGATAATTAATACAAGCCCAAGTCTTACATACAAAACCCAGAGAGTGAGCGGCAAATACAGTTCTAATCCCTACTCAGTGATCACCACTAACCATTTAATGGTCAAATTTGCTCAAGAAAATTGAAATATTTGTGGCTCGGTTATCGAGCCAGTTATTCCAGTTATACGTTTTTAAAAATAGTCTTCTCTTGGCCTGCAAGTGGTCATTCCTCAAGACTACTGCAGAAGCCAGTTTTGTCTGACTTGACCATTAAAGCGTTACACATATGTCAGACAGAAAGACCCCAGGCAAAAGACAGATTCTTTTCTAGCTACCTTTTTACCCCACCAATTTCTAGCTATACCTCTTCCATTTCTAGCTATACCTCTTCCATTTCTAGCTATACCCTGCACATTTCTAGCTATACCCCGCCCATTTCTAGCTATACCTCTTCCATTTCTAGCTATACCTCTTCCATTTCTAGCTATACCTCTTCCATTTCTAGCTATACCTCTTCCATTTCTAGCTATACCTCTTCCATTTCTAGCTATACCTCTTCCATTTCTAGCTATACCTCTTCCATTTCTAGCTATACCTCTTCCATTTCTAGCTATACCGCGCACATTTCTAGCTATACCCTGCACATTTCTAGCTATACCCGCACATTTCTAGCTATACCCGCACATTTCTAGCTATACCCTTCCCATTTCTAGCTATACCCTTCCCATTTCTAGCTATACCCGCACATTTCTAGCTATACCCCGCCCATTTCTAGCTATACCCTTTCCATTTCTAGCTATACCCCACCCATTTCTAGCTATACCCTGCACATTTCTAGCTATACCCTGCACATTTCTATCTATACCCTGCCCATTTCTAGCTATACCCGCCCATTTCTAGCTATACCCTGCCCATTTCTAGCTATACCCTGCCCATTTCTAGCTATACCCCACCCATTTCTAGCTATACCCCGCACATTTCTAGCTATACCCTGCCCATTTCTAGCTATACCCCGCATATTTCTAGTTTTATCCGCACATTTCTAGCTATACCCTGCACATTTCTAGCTATACCCTGCACATTTCTAGCTATACCTTGCACATTTCTAGCTATACCGCGCACATTTCTAGCTATACCCTGCACATTTCTAGCTATACCCCGCACATTTCTGGTTTTACCCGCACATTTCTAGCTATACCCTGCACATTTCTAGCTATACCCTGCACATTTCTAGCTATACCGCGCACATTTCTAGCTATACCCCGCACATTTCTAGCTATACCTATACCATGCACATTTCTAGCTATACCCTGCACATTTCTAGCTATACCCTGCACATTTCTAGCTATACTGCGCACATTTCTAGCTATATTGCGCACATTTCTAGCTATACCCCGCACATTTCTAGCTATACCCCGCACATTTCTAGCTATATTGCGCACATTTCTAGCTATACCCCGCCCATTTCTAGCTATACCCCGCACATTTCTAGCTATACCCCGCACATTTCTAGCTATACCCCGCACATTTCTAGATAAGTCTCACGCACCTTTTACGTGTTGGTATCAATTTATACGGGAATCCTGGGATATTTCCAGAATTCAAAGATGAACCACAAGAAAACATACTGTAAATACGTCTTACTTGTATGCCGCCATCAAGTATGAAATGAATGTACAGCATACACCTCCAGACCCACACAAAATTGTTGAAAAATTAACAACAGTATCTTTGCCATTGATGCAACAAAAGATAGAATATTGACATCATAGTGGCAACGGTTAAATCTTAAGAGGCGTTGTTTACTTCGTAAGCTTTGTGCCCAAAAGTGTATACTGTACAATAAGTTTCCTTGTGGTTCATCTTGTTGTTACGGATGCCGTTTAGTACTGTACTACCGAGTACTGACACCAACATCTTCCAAAAAATTTTGTTAAAAAATGAACACCAGTTTATCTTATTTAATTTGAAAATTTTAAATTTTGACATCAAGAGTGTTAAGGATTAACGAGAGTAGCGAATGTACGCACACTCAATTTCTATACAGTTCACGGTCACACTTTAATAGTCGAGGCGGCACAAAACACTTACAGCCAGGTCTGTAGTGGCATTGAGGAATGCCCATTTGCCAGCCAAGAAAACTATTTTATAGTTATCACTGGAATGACTGTCATTACCGTGACACTTTAAAAAATACCCCTTTCCTGCCCTCCAAATGGCCATTCATTAAGCAAGGTTTTTTCAAAGTTAAGTGACAGCGTTGATTTCAAAGGTAGGCATTAAATTTTAGATTATTTTCTAAAAATACACATTGCATATATTCCTCAAGAATCTCAAGACTGGAAACACTAAACATGACTACTTTTTTAAACTTGAGTTTCTACCCTAACATAAACCACTCCCCCCCCCCCCCCACCCCCAATCCCTCTCTCCACCCCTACCCACCCCAACCCCCAGACCCTTTCCGTGTCATTTAGATTATCCTAATTTCTTACTTGTTTTTCTAATCTCTAGAGAGAAATTATCATTATGCCTTGTTACACGCTTCTCCAGATCTGCATTAAATTGTGCCCCATTCTTGAGCCACACTAAAGATGGTGTGACAACATTCATGTCCGCATCAATAAGGTCCTCTGGCAGGCATTGTATAATCGTCATTTCGGTAGCCGTCAAGTTCTGATCATGAGCCGTAACTGTTAACAAATATACATCAGACTGGTTACTAATTGCCTCGCTGCTAAAAGCCACCGGATAATAATTTCAATGGGTAATATAACGCTGAACCAGCTGAATATTTTGAAAACAATTTAACTGAAAGTTGTTGGTGACTTTCAGTCAAATTGTTTTCAAAATATTCATCGTATCCAGAGTCAAACCCCCATGGAAAATGTAGTGTGCAGAAATTCAGCAGACAGACAGTTAATTAGTAGTGCCAGTAGTCCTTTAAATAACACTTTAACAAATAGAAAATGTCCATTTACTGACCAAGAGAACTGTTTTTCAAAACTTACCACTGGAATGATTGGCTTGGTTATCGTCCAGTCATTCAAGTGGTAAATCTTCAAAAATATTCTTCTCTTGGTCTGCAAATGGATATTTCTGGAGAAACCATTTTTGGTCGATATGAGGGATATTATAATGATGGAGTTGGTGCTTACAAGGATTCTGTAGTCTGTATTAAGCTCACAGCAATGTACAACAGAATTTACAGAAATGGGGCAACCTGGAAGTACAGTTAGGCAACCTATTTTAAATGGTGTACTTGCCCATGGGAGCAACACAATATTTTTCAAATTTTCGACCCCCGACCAGTCCTGCGCATATCAAGCCAGTATTCCATCCTCACGGTGTAAGTAAAATAACCTGGAAGGCCAGAAAAGTGAGCCAGCAGTAGTGTTGTTCTGATTAATCAATTTGATCAATGATTGGTTGGTTTACATGTTCAACCAACCGATGGTTCATGATTTCAGAAATCGATTTTGGTTGTTTATAAATTGACTTTATTAATATATTTTAATTGGTCAAGCTAGAAAACGAATACTTTTTGGAAAAGAATTTAAATTTAATTGTTACAACTATAGTATTACTCTTTAGTCTAAGACATTAATTCTTTCAGCACTGAAATAGTATGTTAATTTCAAAGCAACCATACCAATAACATGTTGAATATTTTGAAACTTATTTGACTGGAAGCTGTTGCTGCCTAAGGCAGCAACAGCATCCAGTCAAATTAGTTTCAAAATATTCAACAGATTATTTCTTAAATTATTATGAATCCGTCATACCTGCGACTTGGTTTGAAAGGGGTAATTATCCTTGAACATGCTATATAATTACTGCATTCAAAATGGGTAAAAACGAGAACCTGTTATGATCAATCATTAATTGATCATCGGTTAGTATCATCGATCACAAAGCTAGTACCAATTCCCAACACTACCAGCAGTGAACATATATGTACATGTAGTACAGGGTTTGCACACCTTATTATGTTTAAACTGCCATGACTTTTCCATGACCTATGACAAAAAATGATGACTTTCCAGGCCTGGAATTTAAATTTTCAAATTCCATTGCTTTCCAGGATTTCCATGACCAGTACGAACACTGCATATAGTAGAGCACAGAAATATGTTTAAAACATGACTTCCCAGGAAACAAAAAAAACCCAGAAAAACAGTAGTTACTACTACATGTAGTTAGTACAATTCTGAAAACCACGTAAGAAATGTTCTGTTGAATATTTTGAACATAATTCGAATGGAGCAATGTCTTCCTATCCAATTATTTTCAAAATATTCATTATGTTTTATTTTGCTTTGGAAACATGTTGAGTTACTCCTGATCTGTATTGTACACATGTATATCATATATTTATGTTTTTATGCACTGTCAGTCTGCCTATACATGTATACATAGCCATAGGTGCATGGAAGTCCAGAATGCTGGCCTTTCATGGCATTGGACATTCTCCCCGAGGGCTGGGAATTCTGGCCTAGCGGCTTCCACGGGTTAAGAGTCCACCGCACGCCCATAATTACATCTTGAGCCTCCCTAATATGAGCACATAAATCAGCTTTAGATGGCCAAATTAATCAGATTCTAGTACGTTGAAATACAAAAGTATCTGAAATCACACCCAATCCAGCGATGTAGACTATCAGATTTTAGCCATTCAAACCCTCAAATCTTTTCAAGAAAATTTCAAATTTCCCATAGAAAATGTCTATTTGCAGATCAAGAAGGATATTTTTGAAAATGTATCACTGGAATGACTCGAGCCAGTCATTGCAGTGATAAATTTTCAAAAATGCTCTTCCCTTAGGTCTGCAAATAGACATTTTTTAAGACCACTACAGAAACAATTTTTGGCCGATTTGAGAGTTAAGGGTTAACCCCTCAAATTGGTTCAAGAAAATATCAATTGTCTCATACAAAATGTTCATTTGCACACCAAGAGACGACTTTTAGAAAATTTATCACTGGAATGACTGGTTCAACCCAGTTATTCCAGGGATACAATTAAAAAGTCGTCTCTTGGTCTGCAAAAGGATTTATTTCTCTAGACCATTACAGAAGCGATTTTGGGCCGACTAGAATGTTATAGGGTTACACTGAATTTAACTGGCGTGTCTGGCCAACATCAACGGTACAAAAATGCATGAATTTTCAATTACTGCATGTAAAATGAAAATGTGAAGCCGATGTGAGAATCCATCACAAAGCAAGAAATCACAAATGGGTGATAAACTATGTAAAAACACATGAATGCAAGGGAGATAACTATGCTAATTATTTAATTAACACACTTCTTTTCTCGATATACAAGTACCTATAATTGAATAATGATCAATCCCGAGTAAATAAGTGACACATACATTCTGGAATTAGCAAACCACCGATAGTTAAGCCAATGGCTGACTCAGTTATATACAGACTAGTAGAAGTCAATCTCTCTGTTAGGTTTTTAACAATGTTGGCAAAGCTTCCTACATCGCAACTATAGCCTGCTCACACCTGACAGTGCATCCCCTCAAGTCAACACAGTGGCCACAAAATCGAGTCCAGAATAGCATGTAGCTCAATTCCTTAACCCTTTAAACATCAAGTCGGCCAAAAATGGCTTCTGCAGTGGACTTGAGGAATATCACTGGAATGACTCGTTCGGTTATCGAGCATGACTGGCCAGTCATGGCTCGATAACCGAGCCAGTAATTCCAGTGATAAATTTTCAAAAACAGGCTTCTCTTGAACTGCAAATAGACATTTTACATGAGAAGATTGAGATTTTTTTTTAACAAACTTTAGGGCTTAAGCAATAGACTTACCTTTCAAGACAAACACAGAAAATTCATGTGCCGGTTCCTGTTTATTGTAGCATTTATAGATAGCAGTATGACTACTCAGCGAGTGAAGTATAGTCAATTTCGAGCCCCTGTCACTTGTCTTTTCAATCTGAACTCCGCCACCATTGGCAATGGGTGTGCCATTCTTGAACCACTCAAACTCCGACACAACTGTTGAGTTGCACTCGATCTCGAATGATCCAGGAGCAAGAACGGACAGGCCGGCAGTCGGTGAAACTGTAAGCGCATCTGAAACAAAAAAACAATCAGCTATTCTAAATATTTGTAATAATCGGCCATGCCAGTAAATACATGTTACTATCTTTAACCATTTTATGGTGAAGCTGGACAAAACTGGCCTCCGTAATGCCTAGTGGTCGTAAGAAATACCCATTTGCTGGTCGAAAAGCATTTTTTTAAATCTACCACTGGAATGACTGGCTCGATAATCGATATAATTTTCGTAGACTACATCATATATATATATAATATATATATATATATATATATATATATATATATATATATATATATATATATATATATATATAAATCGAAATAAAGGTATCGGCTACGATTGAAATATCAGCTAAAATTAAAATATCTGCTAACCGAATGTGCATTTGCAGGCCCAGAAAGGTTTGAAAATTAATCACAGGAATGACTGTTCAATCATCGATAGAGACATTGGTTTTCCGTGATAACACAAATTTAACAGATTCACAGATCTGGTAATTAAAGCGGAAAAGTGATATTCAAATGAAAATCAACAGAAATTCACATTTTCACCAAAACATTTGTAAATTGAAACGGAAACATTCACACGAAAATTAACGAGTTTAACCCTTTAACACTCATATCAACCAAAAACTGCTTCTGCAGTGGTATTGAGAAATGCCAATTTGCAGACCAAGAGACTTAAAGGATTACAGTACATGTTCCTACAGAACTTACGACATTCGAATGTAACATTATAAATTATACCCACTCATATCTTTGCCATCCTAACAGTGTACTCTCTGGCATGTCTGGCCATACTAATAACCAGGGACAGAAATTAACATTTTTAATGGTGATCAATATGGATCGATACACCAGAAACGTCACATAATGAAGGTAATTTCAATTTCCCTTCCTCCGAGATCTAACAATACTTACCATTGTATTACTCTTTGATAATACAAGCTAGCTAGCTAGCTGCTCTAGGAATCTAGATTTAGAAAGCTTTACCGGCTCCTGGAACCGGGTACCTGGTTCCCAACAAGCGGGTACCCGTCTGCCAGGCAAGAGAATATCTATAGCTTGCCTCCGTGGGACTGGGAGGCAGGGTCCGAAATATAATGGTAAGTATTGTTAGATCTCGGAGAAAGGGAAATTGAAATTTCCTTCATTCTACTTCGATCAATACTTACCATTATATTACTCTTTGATAACACCAGATTTAGTCGGTAACCTGGTGGGAAGGGGCAAGCCATACATAGCTTCTTTTGCCCGTGGAGAAAGATCTTAAGACTTAAACTTGACATACGGAGACCGCCAAGTTTAGGGACCGAATCACATTCGCATCACCGCTCCCCCACCACTTTTTCTCCTAGAAAAGAGAGAGAACTAGCGAACATGCATCTCGCCTGAAAACACAAATATGCGAAGAGGGTTAACTGCTCTATGCACATATTAGCCTGGGAATGAGCATGAATATATTTATAAGATGAATGATCATGATACATAAACATAACACAAAAAACTGTCAAACTTGAATTACCTTATGAATATTGGATTTCAGACGTGGAGCCATCAACTAAGTACTTTTTCAACCATATGTGACACTCATGGTTGTAATCCTCTCGCTTGACCATGTCTGTTCCATAACTTTTGTTTTTTCAAGTATCAAAAGGGAGAAGAACAGGGTGGCTGTTAGACTATCGTTTCAAAATAGCTAAAGCGAGTGGATTGGCGGAGTCTGACATGTCCCTCATATAGTAATCCATGAAAAAGGACTCACAGTGCCATTGTGCAACAGCCATGATGTCCTTTAACGGAACACCATTGTAAAGGGCGGTAGAGGCGGCTATTCCTCTAACATCGAGTGCCCTTGCGCATTACACCTGGTGCCCAGTCGCAATCTCATGGGTAGTCTGAATGCATTCGACTACCCAACGAGAGATAGAATCCATGGATGCGGCGCCATATGGCTCCATATGGCAGATCCACAGATGTCTATCATTCGACCGTAACGAGTTTGTCCGTTTTGTACTTAGTCAAAGCACGGACTGGTCACCAGACACTGGCATCACGATCCAACCTACTTAGTTTCGGTATAACGATCGGTTTGCCGGGATATCTCAAAGATCGAGATCTTTGACATAAACCCTGCTCTTGGCAGTAGACGCAGACCCTCTCTGGAGACAATAAATCGGTCCCTCTCTGCTGAAAGTGCATGGATCACACTGCGCCTTCTAGCTGAGGAAGCTGCCAATAGAAAGACCGCCATTAGAGTCAAATGTTTTAGACTAGCCGAACGCAACGGTTCGAAAGGGTGCTTGGCCAGTACATTAAGCATTAAAGATAGACTCCAGGCTGGAATGACTACCGGTTGTCTCGGTCGGAGATTGCTCATTCCCTTCACCATCACACTCAACTGGGCCACCTCTGGACTATCCCTGTTGGCTAGACAAGGGATAACTGATGCCAAAGCTGACTTGTATCCAGCAATTGTGACAGGAGCCAGTCCTGAATAGAATAGCTCACAGAGAACATCTGCTATTTGCTGAATAGTGGATTGAAAGGTATCAATACCCTTTCCTTCACACCACCAAATTTGTTAACCTTGTGGTTATATGACTTGAAGGTTGACCTCCTTCTCGCGGCTGCGATGAAGCTTGCAAGCTGTTGAGAAAAGCCTTCCGACGTGGAACGTTGTTTGACAACAACCACGCAGTCAATAACATTTCGGGACGCTCGTGTAGGAAGCGTCCCTTGGCCTGGGAGATTATGTTCGGAATCTCGGGCAACTGCACTGGATTTTCCACCAGCAGATCTAGCAGATCCGTGAACCACGCCCTGCTTGGCCAATACGGCGCTATTAGCAGGCCCAGACACGATTCCTCCCTGATCTTCACCAATACCTTCGGCAGAAGGATGGTGGGTGGGTACGCGTCCCTCTCCAGCTTATTGCCAGAGCATCTGTATCGACGGCATTTGGATCTGGAATCGGCGAGACATAAGTCATGACTTGAGCATTTCCCCTTGTGGCGAACAAGTCCACGTTGGGTTTGCCTCAATGCACGAAGATCCTTCGTATAACTGGAGGGTTGAGGGACCATTCTGTTGGCAGAATTCTCTGTCTGCGAGACAAAGCATCCGTCAGAATGTTCAATCGGCCAGGAATGTGAGCTGCTTTCAAAACAACCAAATAATTCCTGCACCATTGAATCCAGTGCCACACTTTGATAACAGTGTGGGTGACCTGGTCCCGCCTTGGCGATTTATGTATGATACTACCGTCGAATAGTCCGACCGTATCAATATCACCTTGCCCCTGATCATCGGAAGAAACTCTTCCAACGCCAGTTCCACTGCCATCATTTCCAACAGATTGATATGCAGCTGACTCTCCAGGAGAGTCCATGCCCGAGACCTGGTGTTCTCCCAGGCAGGCCCCCACCCCTCCAGCGATGCATCCGTGTACACGGACAGCTGGGAGTGGGGTAGGTGCAGCGAAACCATATCTAGGAGATTCTGATGCTGTTTCCACCATACAAGATGCGATATTATCGGCTCCAAAACTGGCACCAGTTTTGACAGGGGTTCTGTTCACTGTTTCCACAGAGACATCAGATACAAGTGGATAGGTCTTCGCATTAGAGCAGCGTACGGGATCACTTGCTCCATGGAGACCATCATGCCCAGCATCCGAAGAAACCGCCTCGCCTGAATGTGGTTTCCCACTCGAAAACTCTTGAGGATGGCTAACAGACACCACTCCGGGCTCTGACGGCCTGCCCTCCTCGAGATCGAATCGCATCCCCAAATAAACGAAATGTTGAGTGGGTGTCAACTCGGAATTCTCCTTGTTGACTATCCAGCCTAGATCTGAAAGTAAATTCAGATACAGAGCAGTATCCACGTTCAACCTGGCTGCAGAGTCTGCTTTAAGCAGCCAGTCATCTATGTAGGTGTGTAGCGCCACGTTCTCTTTTCTGAGAAACGCTGTCACCGCAAGGACCACTCTTGTGAAAACCCTCGGAGCTGTCGACAGGCCAAACGGGAGAACAGTAAACTCCCATATTTGATTCTGAAACGCAAATCTCAGAAACCTGTGCCAACTCTGGTTCATAGGAATGTGGAAATATGCATCTTTCAGATCGATCGACACACACCACATTCCCTTCCTCAATCCTGCCATTACCGACCTCGGCGTTTCCATCTAGAACCGAGGTGTATGGATAAACCAATTTAATGGCCTGAGATTGAGTATAGGTCTCCATCCACCCGTGCTCTTGGGGACAAGGAACACATTTGAATAGAAGCCCGGAGTGTTCTGGTTCGCTGGGTTTATTGCTCCCTTCAGAAGCAAACCCGACACTTCGTTTTGAACGGCTTCTAACTTGTCTGGGTCCCGTAGTACGGGTGTCCAGACAGGTGCCAAAGACAGATTCTGCGGTGGAAAGTCCCACCACTCCGGCATGTACCCCTGGGATAACCATCCCGGGACCAGACTGTCTGACGTCACACCTCGCCAGGCCTCGACGAAACGCATGAGCCTTCCACCCACCATAGACGCCTCGACGTCTAACGGGGTTGTCCGGCTCGCGGTCCGCTCCCCTCCACCCCCTTTCTTAACGAGAGAGAGAGAGAGAGAGAGAGAGAGAGAGAGAGAGAGAGAGAGAGAGAGAGAGAGAACCATTTCGGTCTTGGCCCGGCAGGTATAAACGGCACCGCTGTTCCTGTCGCACAGGTGCGGTCCAGGCGGATATGAAGGGAGCCCTCGTACCCTCAGGTACGATCCGCTCCCTTCTTTCTGCCCTTGGAGGACTTACCCTTACCCTCCCCCTGCCCTTCCTGCCTCTAGGGCGATCATGAGCAACAGTGGGGAGGGTAGGGGCCTCCACAACCTTCCTGGCTTTCTTAGCCGGCGGCGGCTGAGAAAATCCAGACGAAGCAGAAGTCGCAGTAGGCTTAGCTTTCGCCTTGCCTTCTGCTTCTTCTGCGTCTTCGAAAGTTGGACAGCTAACGGTTTCCCTACAGCCCCTAGTGCGTGCAAGCGCACGCACTCGCTCCAGCTGTAGGCCTACCGCCAACCGATTCTGCGCAATGCTGGCAGTGTCCTCTAGGATGGCCCGCGCCTGGCCACCGAAGATGCTAGGCCCTGTCAGGGGTGTCCCAAGAAGACGCTCCCTGACTGCCGTAGCTGGATGCATATGGTCAAGAACCATTTGCCTCCTGGACTTTGTCACACGCGCCTGCACCCTTCCCAGTGCGTCCATAGACAGCACCAAGCCGTCATTGACGCACGAAAGCGCCACAGGTGGCACAGGGTGGCCTGCCCCCACCGACTGAAGAAGGCGATACGATTGGTTGACAGCACTCATAGCTGCCCTCACACTCACATCGCATAGGGACAGGACTTCATCCTGGTGTGCCTGGGACTTGTCCACAAGTGCCGGACCGGGGCTACCCGCTCCAGCACTCTGAACTCCCAGTACCCAGCGGTCATTCTCGGTGACCGACGGGACAACACCATACCTGTCGTATTCCCCCCGTGGAATACGACCCCTCGCCCGCACCTCCATGGAGGCCGCAAGAAGCTGGCCCTTGTTCATGCGTTGTTTGCTATACATAGTATCAAGCAACACCATAAACCATGGATCCAGTCCAACAGACTGGATCAGGGCTGCGGGCGATCCCCATCCTAATCGATGCACTGATGGATTGCAGGAAATGTCAATTTCCCTTTCTCCGAGATCTAACAATACTCACCATTCTGTTACTTCTGATATACAGCTGGCCCTGACAGCGGCTCTAGGATTATAGACTTAGAAAGCTTTACCGACTCCTGGGAACCGGGTACCCGGCTCCCCACTGCCGAGTACCCGTTTACCATAGAGCTCATATTGTTTGCATAGCCACCAAACAAGAGAAAACTATGGCTTGCCTCCGTGGGGCTGGGAGGCTGGGTCCGTAACAGAATGGTGAGTATTGTTAGATCTCGGAGAAAGGGAAATTGACATTTCCTGCATTCTCCTTCGATCAATACTCACCATTCTGTTACTTCTGATATACACCAGATTTGATCAGTAACCTGGTGGGAAGGGGCAAGCCATACATGCTAATTTTGCCCCTTGGAGAAAGATTTTAGACTTCAAACTTGACTAACGGAGACCTAAAAGGACCGTCAAGTTCACGGAACCGAATCACATTCGCGTCACAGCCCCCCCCCCCCTTTTTCCTCCTAAGAAAAGGGAGAGAACTAACGAACATGTATCTCGCCTGAAACACCAATATGCCAAGAGGGTTAACTACTCCCTGCATATCGCTTGTATTAGCCTGGGAATGAGCATGAATATATAAGATGAATGAACATGATACATATACATAATACAAAAAACTCTCACTTGTTGAATTACCTTATGATAACAGGACTTCAGACGTACCGCCTACAACCATACACCGGTTCGGCCATCAGTGACACAATCTGGTTGACATCCTCTCGCTTGACCATGCCTGCTTTAGGTTCTTTTCTTACCAAAGTGAAAAAAGGGGAAAAGCAGTGTGGTCACTAACTATCGTTTCAAAACAGCTAAAGCGAGTGGATTGGCTGAGTCTGACACATCCCTCATATAGTAATCCGTAAATGAGGACTCACAGTGCCATTGTGCAACGGCCATGATGTCCTCTAACGGAACACCATTGTAAAGGGCGGTCGAGGCGGCTATTCCTCTAACATCGTGTGCCCTTACGCCCTGCACCTGGTGCCCAGTCGCCATCTCATGAGTAGTCTGAATGCATTCGACCACCCAACGAGAGATAGTATCCATGGATGCGGCGCCATAAGGCTTTTTATGGCAGATCCACAGATGTCTATCGTTCGACCGTAACGAGTCAGTCCGTTTCTTGTACTTAGTCAAAGCACGGACCGGGCACCAGACACTGGCATCACGATCAAACCTGGTTAACTTCGGTATAATGATCGGTTTGCCGGGATATCTCAAAGATTGGTTCTTTGACATAAATTCTGCTCTTGGCAGAAGACGCAGACCTTCTCCAGAAACAATAAATCGGTTCCTCTCTGCCGAAAGCGCATGGATCTCACTGCGCCTTCTAGCTGAGGAAGCTGCCAATAGAAAGACCGCCTTTAGAGTCAAATGCTTTAGACTAGCCGAACGCAACGGTTCGAATGGGTGCTTGGCCAGTACATTAAGCACTAAAGATAGACTCCAGGCTGGAATGACTACCGGTTGTCTCGGGCGGAGATTGCTCATTCCCTTCAACATCACGTTTAACTGGGCCACCTCTGGACTATCCCTGTTGGCTAGACAAGGGATAACTGATGCCAAAGCTGACTTGTATCCAGCAATTGTGACGGGAGCTAGTCCTGTAAAGAACAGCTCACAGAGAAAGTCTGCTATTTGCTGAATAGTGGATTGAAAGGTATCAATACCCTTTTCTTCACACCAGTCTGCAAATCTGTTAACCTTGTTGTTATATGACTTGAAGGTTGACCTCCTTCTCGCAGCCGCGATGAAATCAGCAGCCTGTCGAGAAAAGCCTTCCGACGTGGAACGTTGTTTGACAACATCCACGCAGTCAATTTGAACATTTCGGGACGCTCGTGTAGGAAGCGTCCCTTGGCCTGGGAGATTATGTTCGGAATCTCGGGCAACTGCACAGGATTTTCCACCAGCAGATCTAGAAGATCCGTGAACCACGCCCTGCTCGGCCAATACGGCGCTATTAGCAGGACCAGACACGGTTCCTCCCTGACCTTCACCAATACCTTCGGTAGAAGAATGGTGGGTGGATATGCGTAAGCGTGCATCCCTCTCCAGCTTATCGCCAGAGCGTCTGTATCGACGGCATTTGGATCTGGAATCGGCGAGACATATGTCATGATTTGAGCATTTTCCTTTGTGGCGAACAAGTCCACGTTGGGTTTGCCCCAATGCTCGAAGATCCGTCGTAGAACTGGAGGGTTGAGGGACCATTCTGTTGGCAGGATTCTCTGTCTGCGAGACAAAGCATCCGCCAGAATGTTCAATCGGCCAGGAATATGAGCTGCTTTCAAAACAACCGAGTAATTCCTGCACCATTGAATCAAGTGCCACACCCTGATGCACAGGGTGGGCGACCTGGTCCCTCCTTGGCGATTTATATATGATACTACTGTCGAATTGTCCGACCGTATCAATATCACCTTGCCCCTGATCATCGGAAGGAATTCTTCCAACGCCAGTTCCACTGCCATCATTTCCAACAGATTGATATGCAGCTGACTCTCCGGGAGAGCCCATGTGCCCGAGACCTGGTGTTCTCCCAGGCAGGCACCCCACCCTTCCAGCGATGCATCCGTGTAAACGGACAGCTGGGAGTGGGGTAGGTGCAGCGAAACCATATCTAGGAGATTCTGATGCTGTTTCCACCATACAAGATGCGATATTATCGGCTCCAAAACTGGCACCAGTTTTGACAGGGGTTCTGTTCACTGTTTCCACAGAGACATCAGATACAAGTGGATAGGTCTTCGCATTAGAGCAGCGTACGGGATCACTTGCTCCATGGAGACCATCATGCCCAGCATCCGAAGAAACCGCCTCGCCTGAATGTGGTTTCCCACTCGAAAACTCTTGAGGATGGCTAACAGACACCACTCCGGGCTCTGACGGCCTGCCCTCCTCGAGATCGAATCGCATCCCCAAATAAACGAAATGTTGAGTGGGTGTCAACTCGGAATTCTCCTTGTTGACTATCCAGCCTAGATCTGAAAGTAAATTCAGATACAGAGCAGTATCCACGTTCAACCTGGCTGCAGAGTCTGCTTTAAGCAGCCAGTCATCTATGTAGGTGTGTAGCGCCACGTTCTCTTTTCTGAGAAACGCTGTCACCGCAAGGACCACTCTTGTGAAAACCCTCGGAGCTGTCGACAGGCCAAACGGGAGAACAGTAAACTCCCATATTTGATTCTGAAACGCAAATCTCAGAAACCTGTGCCAACTCTGGTTCATAGGAATGTGGAAATATGCATCTTTCAGATCGATCGACACACACCACATTCCCTTCCTCAATCCTGCCATTACCGACCTCGGCGTTTCCATCTAGAACCGAGGTGTATGGATAAACCAATTTAATGGCCTGAGATTGAGTATAGGTCTCCATCCACCCGTGCTCTTGGGGACAAGGAACACATTTGAATAGAAGCCCGGAGTGTTCTGGTTCGCTGGGTTTATTGCTCCCTTCAGAAGCAAACCCGACACTTCGTTTTGAACGGCTTCTAACTTGTCTGGGTCCCGTAGTACGGGTGTCCAGACAGGTGCCAAAGACAGATTCTGCGGTGGAAAGTCCCACCACTCCGGCATGTACCCCTGGGATAACCATCCCGGGACCAGACTGTCTGACGTCACACCTCGCCAGGCCTCGACGAAACGCATGAGCCTTCCACCCACCATAGACGCCTCGACGTCTAACGGGGTTGTCCGGCTCGCGGTCCGCTCCCCTCCACCCCCTTTCTTAACGAGAGAGAGAGAGAGAGAGAGAGAGAGAGAGAGAGAGAGAGAGAGAGAGAGAGAACCATTTCGGTCTTGGCCCGGCAGGTATAAACGGCACCGCTGTTCCTGTCGCACAGGTGCGGTCCAGGCGGATATGAAGGGAGCCCTCGTACCCTCAGGTACGATCCGCTCCCTTCTTTCTGCCCTTGGAGGACTTACCCTTACCCTCCCCCTGCCCTTCCTGCCTCTAGGGCGATCATGAGCAACAGTGGGGAGGGTAGGGGCCTCCACAACCTTCCTGGCTTTCTTAGCCGGCGGCGGCTGAGAAAATCCAGACGAAGCAGAAGTCGCAGTAGGCTTAGCTTTCGCCTTGCCTTCTGCTTCTTCTGCGTCTTCGAAAGTTGGACAGCTAACGGTTTCCCTACAGCCCCTAGTGCGTGCAAGCGCACGCACTCGCTCCAGCTGTAGGCCTACCGCCAACCGATTCTGCGCAATGCTGGCAGTGTCCTCTAGGATGGCCCGCGCCTGGCCACCGAAGATGCTAGGCCCTGTCAGGGGTGTCCCAAGAAGACGCTCCCTGACTGCCGTAGCTGGATGCATATGGTCAAGAACCATTTGCCTCCTGGACTTTGTCACACGCGCCTGCACCCTTCCCAGTGCGTCCATAGACAGCACCAAGCCGTCATTGACGCACGAAAGCGCCACAGGTGGCACAGGGTGGCCTGCCCCCACCGACTGAAGAAGGCGATACGATTGGTTGACAGCACTCATAGCTGCCCTCACACTCACATCGCATAGGGACAGGACTTCATCCTGGTGTGCCTGGGACTTGTCCACAAGTGCCGGACCGGGGCTACCCGCTCCAGCACTCTGAACTCCCAGTACCCAGCGGTCATTCTCGGTGACCGACGGGACAACACCATACCTGTCGTATTCCCCCCGTGGAATACGACCCCTCGCCCGCACCTCCATGGAGGCCGCAAGAAGCTGGCCCTTGTTCATGCGTTGTTTGCTATACATAGTATCAAGCAACACCATAAACCATGGATCCAGTCCAACAGACTGGATCAGGGCTGCGGGCGATCCCCATCCTAATCGATGCACTGATGGATTGCAGGAAATGTCAATTTCCCTTTCTCCGAGATCTAACAATACTCACCATTCTGTTACTTCTGATATACAGCTGGCCCTGACAGCGGCTCTAGGATTATAGACTTAGAAAGCTTTACCGACTCCTGGGAACCGGGTACCCGGCTCCCCACTGCCGAGTACCCGTTTACCATAGAGCTCATATTGTTTGCATAGCCACCAAACAAGAGAAAACTATGGCTTGCCTCCGTGGGGCTGGGAGGCTGGGTCCGTAACAGAATGGTGAGTATTGTTAGATCTCGGAGAAAGGGAAATTGACATTTCCTGCATTCTCCTTCGATCAATACTCACCATTCTGTTACTTCTGATATACACCAGATTTGATCAGTAACCTGGTGGGAAGGGGCAAGCCATACATGCTAATTTTGCCCCTTGGAGAAAGATTTTAGACTTCAAACTTGACTAACGGAGACCTAAAAGGACCGTCAAGTTCACGGAACCGAATCACATTCGCGTCACAGCCCCCCCCCCCCCCCCTTT
>CM067360.1:3904261-3921761 GCA_034401795.1 Chaetoderma sp. LZ-2023a
ATGCCAAAGCTGACTTGTATCCAGCAATTGTGACGGGAGCTAGTCCTGTAAAGAACAGCTCACAGAGAAAGTCTGCTATTTGCTGAATAGTGGATTGAAAGGTATCAATACCCTTTTCTTCACACCAGTCTGCAAATCTGTTAACCTTGTTGTTATATGACTTGAAGGTTGACCTCCTTCTCGCAGCCGCGATGAAATCAGCAGCCTGTCGAGAAAAGCCTTCCGACGTGGAACGTTGTTTGACAACATCCACGCAGTCAATTTGAACATTTCGGGACGCTCGTGTAGGAAGCGTCCCTTGGCCTGGGAGATTATGTTCGGAATCTCGGGCAACTGCACAGGATTTTCCACCAGCAGATCTAGAAGATCCGTGAACCACGCCCTGCTCGGCCAATACGGCGCTATTAGCAGGACCAGACACGGTTCCTCCCTGACCTTCACCAATACCTTCGGTAGAAGAATGGTGGGTGGATATGCGTAAGCGTGCATCCCTCTCCAGCTTATCGCCAGAGCGTCTGTATCGACGGCATTTGGATCTGGAATCGGCGAGACATATGTCATGATTTGAGCATTTTCCTTTGTGGCGAACAAGTCCACGTTGGGTTTGCCCCAATGCTCGAAGATCCGTCGTAGAACTGGAGGGTTGAGGGACCATTCTGTTGGCAGGATTCTCTGTCTGCGAGACAAAGCATCCGCCAGAATGTTCAATCGGCCAGGAATATGAGCTGCTTTCAAAACAACCGAGTAATTCCTGCACCATTGAATCAAGTGCCACACCCTGATGCACAGGGTGGGCGACCTGGTCCCTCCTTGGCGATTTATATATGATACTACTGTCGAATTGTCCGACCGTATCAATATCACCTTGCCCCTGATCATCGGAAGGAATTCTTCCAACGCCAGTTCCACTGCCATCATTTCCAACAGATTGATATGCAGCTGACTCTCCGGGAGAGCCCATGTGCCCGAGACCTGGTGTTCTCCCAGGCAGGCACCCCACCCTTCCAGCGATGCATCCGTGTAAACGGACAGCTGGGAGTGGGGTAGGTGCAGCGAAACCATATCTAGGAGATTCTGATGCTGTTTCCACCATACAAGATGCGATATTATCGGCTCCAAAACTGGCACCAGTTTTGACAGGGGTTCTGTTCACTGTTTCCACAGAGACATCAGATACAAGTGGATAGGTCTTCGCATTAGAGCAGCGTACGGGATCACTTGCTCCATGGAGACCATCATGCCCAGCATCCGAAGAAACCGCCTCGCCTGAATGTGGTTTCCCACTCGAAAACTCTTGAGGATGGCTAACAGACACCACTCCGGGCTCTGACGGCCTGCCCTCCTCGAGATCGAATCGCATCCCCAAATAAACGAAATGTTGAGTGGGTGTCAACTCGGAATTCTCCTTGTTGACTATCCAGCCTAGATCTGAAAGTAAATTCAGATACAGAGCAGTATCCACGTTCAACCTGGCTGCAGAGTCTGCTTTAAGCAGCCAGTCATCTATGTAGGTGTGTAGCGCCACGTTCTCTTTTCTGAGAAACGCTGTCACCGCAAGGACCACTCTTGTGAAAACCCTCGGAGCTGTCGACAGGCCAAACGGGAGAACAGTAAACTCCCATATTTGATTCTGAAACGCAAATCTCAGAAACCTGTGCCAACTCTGGTTCATAGGAATGTGGAAATATGCATCTTTCAGATCGATCGACACACACCACATTCCCTTCCTCAATCCTGCCATTACCGACCTCGGCGTTTCCATCTAGAACCGAGGTGTATGGATAAACCAATTTAATGGCCTGAGATTGAGTATAGGTCTCCATCCACCCGTGCTCTTGGGGACAAGGAACACATTTGAATAGAAGCCCGGAGTGTTCTGGTTCGCTGGGTTTATTGCTCCCTTCAGAAGCAAACCCGACACTTCGTTTTGAACGGCTTCTAACTTGTCTGGGTCCCGTAGTACGGGTGTCCAGACAGGTGCCAAAGACAGATTCTGCGGTGGAAAGTCCCACCACTCCGGCATGTACCCCTGGGATAACCATCCCGGGACCAGACTGTCTGACGTCACACCTCGCCAGGCCTCGACGAAACGCATGAGCCTTCCACCCACCATAGACGCCTCGACGTCTAACGGGGTTGTCCGGCTCGCGGTCCGCTCCCCTCCACCCCCTTTCTTAACGAGAGAGAGAGAGAGAGAGAGAGAGAGAGAGAGAGAGAGAGAGAGAGAGAGAGAGAACCATTTCGGTCTTGGCCCGGCAGGTATAAACGGCACCGCTGTTCCTGTCGCACAGGTGCGGTCCAGGCGGATATGAAGGGAGCCCTCGTACCCTCAGGTACGATCCGCTCCCTTCTTTCTGCCCTTGGAGGACTTACCCTTACCCTCCCCCTGCCCTTCCTGCCTCTAGGGCGATCATGAGCAACAGTGGGGAGGGTAGGGGCCTCCACAACCTTCCTGGCTTTCTTAGCCGGCGGCGGCTGAGAAAATCCAGACGAAGCAGAAGTCGCAGTAGGCTTAGCTTTCGCCTTGCCTTCTGCTTCTTCTGCGTCTTCGAAAGTTGGACAGCTAACGGTTTCCCTACAGCCCCTAGTGCGTGCAAGCGCACGCACTCGCTCCAGCTGTAGGCCTACCGCCAACCGATTCTGCGCAATGCTGGCAGTGTCCTCTAGGATGGCCCGCGCCTGGCCACCGAAGATGCTAGGCCCTGTCAGGGGTGTCCCAAGAAGACGCTCCCTGACTGCCGTAGCTGGATGCATATGGTCAAGAACCATTTGCCTCCTGGACTTTGTCACACGCGCCTGCACCCTTCCCAGTGCGTCCATAGACAGCACCAAGCCGTCATTGACGCACGAAAGCGCCACAGGTGGCACAGGGTGGCCTGCCCCCACCGACTGAAGAAGGCGATACGATTGGTTGACAGCACTCATAGCTGCCCTCACACTCACATCGCATAGGGACAGGACTTCATCCTGGTGTGCCTGGGACTTGTCCACAAGTGCCGGACCGGGGCTACCCGCTCCAGCACTCTGAACTCCCAGTACCCAGCGGTCATTCTCGGTGACCGACGGGACAACACCATACCTGTCGTATTCCCCCCGTGGAATACGACCCCTCGCCCGCACCTCCATGGAGGCCGCAAGAAGCTGGCCCTTGTTCATGCGTTGTTTGCTATACATAGTATCAAGCAACACCATAAACCATGGATCCAGTCCAACAGACTGGATCAGGGCTGCGGGCGATCCCCATCCTAATCGATGCACTGATGGATTGCAGGAAATGTCAATTTCCCTTTCTCCGAGATCTAACAATACTCACCATTCTGTTACTTCTGATATACAGCTGGCCCTGACAGCGGCTCTAGGATTATAGACTTAGAAAGCTTTACCGACTCCTGGGAACCGGGTACCCGGCTCCCCACTGCCGAGTACCCGTTTACCATAGAGCTCATATTGTTTGCATAGCCACCAAACAAGAGAAAACTATGGCTTGCCTCCGTGGGGCTGGGAGGCTGGGTCCGTAACAGAATGGTGAGTATTGTTAGATCTCGGAGAAAGGGAAATTGACATTTCCTGCATTCTCCTTCGATCAATACTCACCATTCTGTTACTTCTGATATACACCAGATTTGATCAGTAACCTGGTGGGAAGGGGCAAGCCATACATGCTAATTTTGCCCCTTGGAGAAAGATTTTAGACTTCAAACTTGACTAACGGAGACCTAAAAGGACCGTCAAGTTCACGGAACCGAATCACATTCGCGTCACAGCCCCCCCCCCCCCTTTTTCCTCCTAAGAAAAGGGAGAGAACTAACGAACATGTATCTCGCCTGAAACACCAATATGCCAAGAGGGTTAACTACTCCCTGCATATCGCTTGTATTAGCCTGGGAATGAGCATGAATATATAAGATGAATGAACATGATACATATACATAATACAAAAAACTCTCACTTGTTGAATTACCTTATGATAACAGGACTTCAGACGTACCGCCTACAACCATACACCGGTTCGGCCATCAGTGACACAATCTGGTTGACATCCTCTCGCTTGACCATGCCTGCTTTAGGTTCTTTTCTTACCAAAGTGAAAAAAGGGGAAAAGCAGTGTGGTCACTAACTATCGTTTCAAAACAGCTAAAGCGAGTGGATTGGCTGAGTCTGACACATCCCTCATATAGTAATCCGTAAATGAGGACTCACAGTGCCATTGTGCAACGGCCATGATGTCCTCTAACGGAACACCATTGTAAAGGGCGGTCGAGGCGGCTATTCCTCTAACATCGTGTGCCCTTACGCCCTGCACCTGGTGCCCAGTCGCCATCTCATGAGTAGTCTGAATGCATTCGACCACCCAACGAGAGATAGTATCCATGGATGCGGCGCCATAAGGCTTTTTATGGCAGATCCACAGATGTCTATCGTTCGACCGTAACGAGTCAGTCCGTTTCTTGTACTTAGTCAAAGCACGGACCGGGCACCAGACACTGGCATCACGATCAAACCTGGTTAACTTCGGTATAATGATCGGTTTGCCGGGATATCTCAAAGATTGGTTCTTTGACATAAATTCTGCTCTTGGCAGAAGACGCAGACCTTCTCCAGAAACAATAAATCGGTTCCTCTCTGCCGAAAGCGCATGGATCTCACTGCGCCTTCTAGCTGAGGAAGCTGCCAATAGAAAGACCGCCTTTAGAGTCAAATGCTTTAGACTAGCCGAACGCAACGGTTCGAATGGGTGCTTGGCCAGTACATTAAGCACTAAAGATAGACTCCAGGCTGGAATGACTACCGGTTGTCTCGGGCGGAGATTGCTCATTCCCTTCAACATCACGTTTAACTGGGCCACCTCTGGACTATCCCTGTTGGCTAGACAAGGGATAACTGATGCCAAAGCTGACTTGTATCCAGCAATTGTGACGGGAGCTAGTCCTGTAAAGAACAGCTCACAGAGAAAGTCTGCTATTTGCTGAATAGTGGATTGAAAGGTATCAATACCCTTTTCTTCACACCAGTCTGCAAATCTGTTAACCTTGTTGTTATATGACTTGAAGGTTGACCTCCTTCTCGCAGCCGCGATGAAATCAGCAGCCTGTCGAGAAAAGCCTTCCGACGTGGAACGTTGTTTGACAACATCCACGCAGTCAATTTGAACATTTCGGGACGCTCGTGTAGGAAGCGTCCCTTGGCCTGGGAGATTATGTTCGGAATCTCGGGCAACTGCACAGGATTTTCCACCAGCAGATCTAGAAGATCCGTGAACCACGCCCTGCTCGGCCAATACGGCGCTATTAGCAGGACCAGACACGGTTCCTCCCTGACCTTCACCAATACCTTCGGTAGAAGAATGGTGGGTGGATATGCGTAAGCGTGCATCCCTCTCCAGCTTATCGCCAGAGCGTCTGTATCGACGGCATTTGGATCTGGAATCGGCGAGACATATGTCATGATTTGAGCATTTTCCTTTGTGGCGAACAAGTCCACGTTGGGTTTGCCCCAATGCTCGAAGATCCGTCGTAGAACTGGAGGGTTGAGGGACCATTCTGTTGGCAGGATTCTCTGTCTGCGAGACAAAGCATCCGCCAGAATGTTCAATCGGCCAGGAATATGAGCTGCTTTCAAAACAACCGAGTAATTCCTGTACCATTGAATCAAGTGCCACACCCTGATGCACAGGGTGGGCGACCTGGTCCCTCCTTGGCGATTTATATATGATACTACTGTCGAATTGTCCGACCGTATCAATATCACCTTGCCCCTGATCATCGGAAGGAATTCTTCCAACGCCAGTTCCACTGCCATCATTTCCAACAGATTGATATGCAGCTGACTCTCCGGGAGAGCCCATGTGCCCGAGACCTGGTGTTCTCCCAGGCAGGCACCCCACCCTTCCAGCGATGCATCCGTGTAAACGGACAGCTGGGGGTGGGGTAGGTGCAGCGAAACCCCTATTAGGAGATTCTGACGCTGTTTCCACCATAGAAGATGCGATATTATCGGCTCCAAAACTGGCACCAGTTTTGACAGGGGTTCTGTTCTCTGTTTCCACAGAGACATCAGATACAACTGGATAGGTCTTCGCATTAGAGCAGCGTACGGGATAACCTGCTCCATGGAGACCATCATGCCCAGCATCTGAAGGAACCGCCTCGCCTGAATGTGGTTTCCCACTCGAAAACTCCCGAGGATGGCTAACAGAGACACCACTCTGGGCTCTGACGGGTAAACCCTGCCCTCCTCGAGGTCGAATCGCATCCCCAAATAAACGAAATGTTGAGTGGGTGTCAACTCGGATTTCTCCTTGTTGACTAACCAGCCTAGATCTGAAAGTAACTTCAGAGTCAGAGCAGTATCCACGTTCAACCTGGCTGCCGAGTCTGCCTTGAGCAGCCAGTCGTCTATGTAGGTGTGTAGCGCCACGTTCTCTTTTCTGAGAAACGCTGTCACCGCAAGGACCACTCTTGTGAAAACCCTCGGAGCTGTCGACAGGCCAAACGGGAGAACTGTAAACTCCCATACTTGATTCTGAAACGCAAATCTCAGAAACCTGTGCCAACTCCGATTGATCGGAATGTGGAAATATGCATCTTTCAGATCGATCGATACACACCACATTCCTTTCCTCAATCCCGCCATTACCGACCTCGGTGTTTCCATCTGGAACCGAGGCGTATGGATAAACCAATTTAATGGCCTGAGATTGAGTATGGGTCTCCATCCCCCCGTGCTCTTGGGGACAAGGAACATGTTTGAATAGAAGCCTGGAGTGTTCCGGTTTGCTGGTTTTATTGCTCCCTTCAGAAGCAAACCCGACACTTCCTTTTGAACGGCTTCTAACTTGTCTGGCTCCCTTGGTACGGGTGTCCAGACTGGTGCCAAAGACAGATTTTGTGGCGGAAAGTCCCACCACTCCGGCATGTAACCCTGGGATAACCATCCCAGGACCAGACTGTCTGACGTCACACCTCGCCAAGCCTCGACGAAACGCATGAGCCTTCCACCCACCATAGACGCCTCGACGTCTAACGGGGTTGTCCGGCTCGCAGTCCGCCCCCCCCCCCCCCTTTCTTAACGAGAGAGAGTGAGAACCATTTCGTTCTAGGCACGACGGGTATAACTGGCACCGCTGTTCCTGTTGCACAGGTGCGGTCCATGCGGATATGAAGGGAGCTTGCGTACCCTCAGGTACGCTTCGGCCCCTTCTGTCCGCCCTTTGAGGCCTTACCCTTACCCTTCCCCTTGACCTTACCACCTCTAGGGCGGTCCGGAGCAACATTGGGGAGGGTAGGCGCCTCTACAGCCTTCCTGGGTTTCTTCGCCGGCGGCGGCTCCGAAAACCCAGCCGAAACAGACGTCGCAATAGGCCTGGCTTTCGCCTTGCCCTTATGCTTTTTCTGTTTCTTTGAAGGCTGTACTGTTAGCGGCTTACCCACAGCCCCTAGTGCGTGCGCTTGCCGCACTAGCTCTAGCTGTAGATTTACCGCTAACCGATTCTGCGCAATACTGGCGGTGTCCTCTAAGATGGCCCGCGCTTGGCCACCAAAGATGCTAGGCCCTGTCAGGGGCGTCCCAAGAAGACGCTCCTTGACTGCCGTAGCCGGACGCATATGGTCAATGACCATTTGCCTCCTGGACTTCGTCACACGCGC
The DNA here is from genome assembly GCA_034401795.1 of Chaetoderma sp. LZ-2023a. NCBI lineage: Eukaryota > Metazoa > Mollusca > Caudofoveata > Chaetodermatida > Chaetodermatidae > Chaetoderma > Chaetoderma sp. LZ-2023a. The sequence goes on from CM067360.1 coordinate 3,911,908, forward strand.
TTGCACCCTTGCCAATGCGTCCATTGACAGCACCAAGCCGTCATTAACGCACGATAGCGCCACAGGTGGCACAGGGTGGCCTGCCCCCGCTTCAGCCCACACCGACTGAAGTAGACGATAGGAGTGATTGACAGCGCTCATGGCTGCCCTCACACCCTCATCGCATAGGGCCAGGACTTCTTCCTGGTGTACCTGGGCCTTATCCACTAGTGCCGGACCGGGACCACCCGAACCGGCACTTTGGACGCCCAGTACCCATCGGTCATCCTCCGTGACCGACGGGACTACACCATACCTGTCATATTCACCCCGCGGAATACGGCACCTTGCCCGCACCTCCCTGGAGGCCGCAGGGAGCTGACCCTTGGTCATTAGTTGTTTGCTATAAATAGCATCCAACAAATCAATGAACCGTGGATCCAGTCCCACTGACTGGATCCGGGCCGCGGGCAAAATCCCCGTCCTAATCGACGCAACCGACGGACGGGGCGCATCTTCATCGGCCGTGGCCGAAACCACAGACGGGTCAACTCTGGCTAGCCACGCCAGAGCATCAGACCAGTCTAACTCCGAAGAAGATACTCCCGCAAACACGTCACCCGTTGACATGTTTACGGGTCTGCCAGCCATGGCCTCCCGGCCAGGAGCCACGGCTGACACGCCAGGCACTCCGCTACCACATGGTTCCGCCGCCACCCCATGAAACACTCCGGTCCATGGGGTAGGTCCGCACGGAAAACCGTACGGACCCGTAACCGTCGCGGAACCATAGCCGGCCACGGGCGCCAACGGCACCCCATGTCCGGCTGCCGGACCAGGCGAGATAGGTGAGTACCACGCCTGGCCCGGCACACCGGTTCCCCTGACGGCTGGTGACAAACCAAGCCGCGCGGAACCGGTGCACGGTAACGGATTGGCCTCAGCCGCAGGCGGAGCCGCTGACCTGGCTTGCGCCAAACCAGACAAATGGAGGCCGGTTCCGTCCAGGACGGAATCAACCTCCATATTCTCCACCTGCGGCTTCACGGGCCGCAGCAACCTGGCGGACGGCTCCCACACCTGACGGACCGGCCACCGCTACTGGACCACCCGGAGGTGGCCGCAGAGAGACAGAACCCGTCTGGCCGAAGCCAGACGGACCCGCCAGGGGGCCGTACGAGACGGCCCCCTCGGTAACCAGTCCAGAATCCTGTCCGAAGACAGGATCCGTACCAGGCATGGGGAGAAACTGCCCCCCAACCTTTGGTAGCAGGGACGACACCAGCATGGGCAGAACGCTATGCAGAAAACCCTGCATAGCCGGACCAAACCACGCCGGCGGTGCCATCTCCGCCACCTCCAGCTGGGGACGTGGAGCACCCCCACCGGCCGAACCGGGCGCTCCACGATTTCCTCTCGGACCGCCTGACCCCGCGTCAGACCCAGCCAAGTCCTTCTGGGCAAGGAACTTAACCATCGTTTCGACGGACCACACTGCACAAACATTACACCTATGATCTATATTACACAGGGCACACCTAAAACAGACATGGTCCTTGAACATTACACGGACAAACTTATGGCAGTCGTCACATGATGGCGGGGCTGGCTTGGCCTATAAAATAAGCACAAACCTACAATAAACAAGCGGAACGAGACACGGATGGAAGGCAGACAATTAATTTTCAAATATTTTGACTCATAAATTAACCGTAACCTCCCGCACCCCACCCCGCCACGTTACAACAACGATCGCATTGATTATGACGACAAGAACGCGGCGGGCACAACACACCCATAATAGATCCTACAGGATGTGTAACGGCTCCAGGAATCATATCGCATAGCATTCAGGGTATATTTACTAATCAATATAAATTATACTCCTAACGAACGCAGCACGATATGTGAAGAAAACAACAAAATGTATAACAACTGCTGTCCCACACGGTAAAACCGCAGACCACGCATCTACTCAAGAATTTTGAAACCACCGATCATTGCAAACCGATCGTGATTGCACGTAAACTTGATCATTCTAAAGTTTCCGGTACCATTTTTAGTACGCAGCACCCAGAACAAGATGCGCGATTAATGAAAAAATTTTTCTTCACATAAACATCCGAGCGACCGGGTGTGACGTCACCCGCTCGGATTCTACGGAGAACGACGTCAGCCGATATTCGTGTTAGAAATACCGTAGCAAACACCTATTTTCATATCTGCCGATCGCCTGTTGGGGTTTAAAGAAGGCGATCGTCTGGCATATATCGTTGCTAGCACACGTCCCAGATTCTATGGGGTTAGAAATTGGAACATGCGACACAACGAAATTTAGAGACCTAAGTCTTTTAACTATGGATATAAAGAACAATACAACCTGGTTATCTTGGGCGGTATTCTCCATAGTCCTTAGTTATCCTTTCAGAACACACAAACTATCACTGATTAAAGACTTAGATTCTTTTAAAAAACACTAAAATCCTTAATGCGAAAAGCATGTATTGCACTTGTTGCTATGCAAACAAGAATGAGCTCTATGGTAAACGGGTACTCGGCAGTGGGGAGCCGGGTACCCGGTTCCCAGGAGTCGGTAAAGCTTTCTAAGTCTATAATCCTAGAGCCGCTGTCAGGGCCAGCTGTATATCAGAAGTAACAGAATGGTGAGTATTGATCGAAGGAGAAGGGGTACATCCTCCTCGGCCGTGGTCGAAACCACAGACAGGTCCACCCTGGCTAGCCAAGCCAGAGCCTCAGACCAATCCGTCTCCGAGGAGGACACTCCCATGAACACATCACCCGTTGACATGTTCACGGCCGTACCAGCAACAGCCTCCCGGCTAGGAGCCATTGCTGATATGCCAGGAACTCCGGTACCGAACGGTTCCGCCGCCACCCTATGGAACACACCAGTCCATGGAGTAGGCCTGCACGGAAACCGTGTGGACCCGTAGCGGTTAAGGAACCGTGGTCAAACACGGGCGCCAACGGCACCCCATGTCTGACCGCCGGACCAGGCGAGATAGGTGAGTACCATGCCTGGCCGGCCACACCCGTCACCGTGGCGGTTGGCAGCAAACCAACCATCACGGGACCGGCCACCGCTACTGGACCACCCGGAGAGACAGAACCCATCAGGCCGGAGCCCGACGGGACTGCCAGGGGGCCGTATGAAACGGCTCCCTCGGTGTCCAGTCCAGAACCCTGTCCAAGGACAGGGTCCGAATCAAACATGGGGAGAGACTGCCCTACAACTTTTGGCAGCAGGGACGACACCAGCGTGGGCAGAACGCTATGCAAGATACCTTGTCTAGCCGGACCAAACCACGCCGGCGGTGCCATCTCTGCCACCTCCGGTTGCAGACGTGGAACACCCCACGGGCCGAAATGGACGCTCCACGATTTACTTTCGGACCGCCTGACCCCGCGTCAGACCCTGCCAAGTCCTTCTGGCAAGGAACGTAAGCATCATATCGACCGACCACACAGCGCAAACGTTACACCTACTGTCAAGACTACACTTAGTACAGTGGAAACAGACATGGTCCTTGTATAGAACCCGACGATATGTGGCACTCGACACATGATGGCGGGGATGGCTTGGCCTATAAACCAAACCTACAATAAGCCAGCGGAACGAAACAAAAGTGGAAGGCAGCCAATTAATTTTCAAATAATTTGACCATAAATTAACTGCAAACCCTCCCGCACCCCACCCCGCAACGTTACAGCAAAGATCGCATTGATTAAGACGACAAGAACAAAGCGGGCATAAATACACCCATAAATTGATCCTCCAGGATGTATAACGGAACCAGGAATCATATCGCATAGCATTCGGGGTATATTTACCCATCAATATAAATTATCCTCCTAACGAAAGCCGACACGATATGTGAAGAAACAACAAAATGTAAACAGACTGCTGTAGCACACGGTAAAACCGCAGACCACGCATCACTCAAGAATTTTGACACCACCGATCATTGCAAACCGATCGTGATCACACGTAAACTTGACCATTCCAAAGTTTTCTGGTACCATTTTTAGTACGCAGCACCCAGAACAAGATGCGCGAATTAATGAAAATATTTTCTTCACAAACATCCGAGCATCACGGGTGTGACGTCACCCTCTCAGACCCTACGGAGAACGACGTCAGCCTATATTCGTGTTAGAAATACCGTAGCAAACACCTATTTTCATATCTGCCGATCGCCTGTTGGGATTTAAAGAAGGCGATCGTCTGGCATATCACGTTGTTAGCACACGTCCCAGATTCTATGGGGTCAGAAATTGGGACATGCGACACAACGAAATTTAGAGACCTAAGTCTTTTAACTATGGATAATAAGGAATAATACAACCTGGTCATCATTGGCGGTATTCTCCATTTTATCCAGTTAGATCCTTTCAAGAACGCACAAACTATCAAATCACAGTATAAAAGACTTAGATTTCTTTTCAAAAACTTTAATCTTTCTCCTGCAAAAAACCCCCGTGGACAGCTCTTGTCGCTATGCAAACAAGAATGAGCTCTATGGTAGACGGGTACTCGGCAGTTGGGAGCTGAGTACCCGGTTCCAAGGAGTCGGTAAAACTTTCTAAGTCTATAGTCCTAGAGCCAGCTGTCAAGGCCAGCTGAGTATCAGAAAGTAACAGAATGGTGAGTATTGATCGAAGGAGAATGGTACCCGCTTGTTGGGAACTGGGTACCCAGTTCCAGGAGCCGGTAAAGCGTTCTAAATCTAGATTCCTAGATAGCTTGTATTATCAGAGTAATATAATGGTAAGCATTGATCGAAGGAGAAAAATTTTAATTATACCCACCCATATCTTTTCCACCATACAGTGGTGTTGGGAAGAGAAAACGAGGAAGATGAGTCCAAACATGAACTTTGGGAGTATAGCTTTTTACTTGACAAAACAAGTCTAATTTTCTTGGTAATTTAGCTTAACTTATAAGGGCAATGTTAATCTGCAATGGGCACCTGAAAGTGCATAAAATGGCATCATAGGTTCCCCGTAGGGTAACTGGATCTTTTCATTTATTGCTAACCCAACTCTAACATTGTACTATCTGCCAGGCCATACTAATAATCAGGACCAGAAATTAACATTTTTTAATGGTGATCCATATGGATCGGTACACCAGAGACTTTAAAGATCCCTGGAATTTTGTACTGATCCGTACCGTCGTAGTACTGCACAGAAAATAAAGGTAATCACATGTTCTGAATGCATCAGTTACACCATATTATTAGCACAATTAATCATTTAATCATCAGGAAGTCAAAATGTTTGCTTAGTTAATGTACATTTGTAAGCCAAGAGCATTTGTAAGCCAAGAGAAGCGCATTTTTTTAATAATATGCCATTGGAATGACTGACTCGTTTAACAATTTAATGGTCAAATTTGGTTAAGAAAATCTAAATATTTGCTTATTGAATGTCCATTTTGCAGATCAGGAAATGAATATTTTTGAAAATTTACAACTGGAATGACTAGCTCGGTTATTGAGCCAGGCATTCCAGTGGTAAATTTTCAAAAAATAGTCTTCTCTGCAAATGGACATTCCTCAAGACCCCTGCAGAGACTGGTTTTGGCTTGACCATTAAAGAGTTAATACGTTTATCGAGCCAGTCATTTCAGTGGTACATCTTCAAAAATTGTCCTCTTCTGGCCCACAAAAACCACTGTATATTATAAGAGAACATTTGCTAATAGTGCCCATAAAATACAGCCATCTATTACTATTAGCCGTGGGAAAGCAAGGGTGTTGGTGAAATCTCAACAAATCGCCTGAGAACGACACTCGGCAAATATGATTTGACAGCAGTGAATTTTAGATGACGTAATCCTCGCGAGATCAAGCTAAGACTGAATGGTTTAAAAATCTAAATTTCACAGCTTTGTAACAAATAATCCTTCTGTCAATTCAAGTTTGTACTATCTTTAATTAGGATTCCAAACGTAACACCACCGACACGATGCAAAAAAAAAATTCAAGAAACACACTACAAAAACAGCCCTGGCTATACAATGAACTCACACTCCAAACATCCATTGGATCGCGACCAACATAAAATGATTAAACACGGAATAAGACACGTACTAAACAAATTGCTTGAACAACCGAGAAATGAAAATTATGATTAAGATCCCTTCTGTTGGCGGGCCAGATGTAAAAGAAACCTTCTTTGGCCAAGTGGTTTTAACAAAAACTTACACAGGGACCCCGGGATATTCACTACTATTGATTTTATGAATGAAATTCCTATAAATCATGGTATTTTTTATCACATGACTTGATAGAGTTAGAATCACATCGTTTTATTCTATCGGACGTGTTCGTGTATCTGCCAGACTAATGGACTATGTAGTGTTGAATTAAATAGATTTAAGTTAGATTCCTGTAAATCATTGCGTTTATGTTGTTAATTTATCATAATCTCTTTATTATGCTCCCAAAAGATATTCAGACAGACAGCTTTCAGAGAATTCGTGTGATGCGATTTCCACGAAATGACTAGCCTTTACTTAGGTGCTGAATGACATTCACCCGCATACACAGGAACGACACGTTATTGACTAGTATTACAGAATACCGAGTACTTGAATACAAACACTTACTAGACTAGATCCATATAGTGGTTATATATCTAACCGTATCGGCGCTAATCGAATAGCTACTCTACTAAGGGCCTAAACTTGCTCTCATATCAAGTTCAAGTTCAAGATTATTTATTTTGATATAGATTATACATTTACAGTTTCACAACAGCTTCCTATTTTCACATGTTAGATTTTACTACGCTTTCAAGTTAGATGGTTAATTTCACGCCATCACACGAACTAGACTTTATTTATTTTAACTACTACTTTGAGATTGACAGCATCTAAGTGAACAGTGGCACGCAGTCATCATATTAATTTCGTGGTTATTTACGTTGGTTGTTAAATCGCCAAATACATGTACTGTAGCTAAAGAAAACAGCCTATTTTTACATTCAAATTAATTTCCATCATTCTAGCCCATAAAACCGGTATTTCGGCTTGATTAGTGAGACCGTTACCGGTATTCGCTTAGGACAAATCACCCAGGCCTAATGGAAACAACCGAAAGAACAGGAAGACTTGGCAGGAATGCTAGCCCCCATAATAAACCAACCGTTACATGAAGTTTTGTCAAGATATGCCAAGCAAAATTATCATACTTATCCTATACTATCCATATAGGCTATATACGTTTGTAGATATGGCGTGTAATAAATCAGATTCAGATTAGCAGTAGCATGGTACTGATTGTCTACAGGTTCTTGAATGTGCCAAAATTTTGACCAATGTTTGTAGTGTTGTTCCGATTAATCGATTTGATCGATGCTTGATTAGTTTGTATGTTCAAACGATCGATCATGATTTCAGAAATCGATTTTGGTTGTTTATAAATTGACTTTATTAATATATATTTTAACTGGTTAAGCTAGAAAACGAATACCTTTTGGAAAAGAATTTAAATCTAATTGTTACAACCAGGCTTGTCCAAATTGAAAATGTGCGTAACCCACTTTTGGGTTATGCAAATTTCTTTTAGGTAACCCATTTTGTTTTGGCTAAGTATTTTTCATGTATTTAGGTTGATCATGAAAGGAATTGCAGGAACGGAAAACAGGTTACCTCAGAAATATTTGCGTGAACGAAAAATGGGTTACGCCAATTTGGACATCCCTGACAACTATATAGTATTACGCCTTAGTCTAAGACATTAATTCTTTCAGCACTGAAATAGTATGTTAATTTCAAAGCAACCAGTCCAATAACATGTTGAATATTTTGAAACTTATTTGACTGGAAGCTGTTGCTGCCTAAGGCAGCAACAGCTTCCAGTCAAATTAGTTTCAAAATATTCAACAGATTATTTGAAAATGCTATAATTACCGCATTCAAAATGGGTATAAAAATGGGAACCTGTTAGGCAGCAACAGCTCCCAGTCAAATTAGTTTCAAAATATTCAACAGATTATTTGAACATGCTATAATTACCGCATTCAAAATGGGTATAAAAATGGGAACCTGTTATGATCAATCATTAATTGATCATCGGTTAGTATATAAAGCCAATCATCGATCACAAAAATGGTACCAATTCCCAACACTAAATGTTTGTCTAATTTATCTTTAAAACTATTTATGTTTGGGCCACTTACTACCTGATTCTGCCAAATCGTTCCAGCTTTTTATAATCCGGTTAGTAAAGAAATTTTGCCTTATTATTCTGTTACATCGGGGTTTGGTTAGTTGCAAACTGTGCCAGCGCGTGTTCTTTTTTTTTTTGTGCTCTAATTGTAGGTATGAGCCCTGGATATGTATGGTAAATTCCCTGAAGGTGTTTATACATTTCAATCATATCGGCCATTCAATGTGCCATCCATATTGTCCTAGATACCGCTATGAATCATGGGAAATATACTGCCTTATTTGCAGGCGAGGTCAAACCTACCATTTGGGTGGGTGGAGAATGCTGATTCTCGCACAAATTTGCTACGTGCACAGACGACAAGCGAGCGTAATGCGCAATCAGGCCGCCCCGCCCACTTGCCCATATATGGTAGGTTTGACCTCGCCTGCTACACAAGGCAGTGTATTTCCCATGATTCATAGCACTAAGTAGGACAAGATGGATGGCGCACTGAATGGAGTGCGAGGATACGCTCGGCCGTAAATGTTTCTGTCAATGGCAATGTGTTAAAATATATGAAATATTTAGCAATTAAATGTATATGTTTTGATAAAAGGCTGCATAAGGTAGATGTGCGTGTGAAACTTGGGAGATGTAAGTGAGAAGACAGGAAAATCTGATTTAATTCCTTTCTTTTTTTACACTTCGCATCGTAGCCCCAGGCTTAGCGTAATGTCATAAGCGTTATAACATTGGTCTACGTTTCGCAGCTATGGTGGTGTGTGCGTGTGTGTGTGTGGGGGGGGGGGGGGGGGCGCTGGGGTTAAATAAATATGATTATGACACCTATCCGTTAGTGTTTATAGAATTTTCAATAGATGAATTTTGCTACTTTGCAAAATCAAGCATGTGACGTACTAGTTCTACTCAAGCAAGTGACTGCTGTGTAGACTTGAATCCCGATTATTAGACATGCTAGACTTTGCCTTTGGGTTGAAACTGTGGCGCATAGACCGAGGGAATGTTTCATCTGGCATTGGCAAAGCACTTAATTTGTATAAATAATAGAAAGCAAATTGTAGCACTGCATCATTAACATATAATGGCATACAAAAGCATGATGTCATTGAAACCGCATTAGCCAATAACAGTGAGGCAACCTACATACAGTGACAGACGGAGCTCACAAAAATTTACTCACCTAGCGAGAGAGCTGCTTGCAATATAATGCATAGTGTTACTAGCAACCTAATTATCATGATGCTATTGCGATACTAATACTACAAATGTGATTTAATTCTATAACACTTATCCTTATCAAATCACCTACAACAATAACCTAAATAATCTCTAAAACAACAACGAAGACGTTTCTACTATTGAAACTGTCAAAATGGCTGATGAGATGATCATAAATTTGTTACCATAGCGCATGCTCAGTGAACTTAGCGTATGATGTAGGACTCGGATAATATCACACGGGACTCGGAAATCTGGATTCGGGTAATGCGGTGCGTGATAAAGAATCGGTTGAGGATTCCTGTGCTTTATAAATTTGATTACGTAAGTTAATATATGGACTAAACTTCCCACGTCAAAAGATAAAGTTGTTTTTATGTTCGTATTAAGGCTAAATATATGGACCAAAAGTCTTCGGGTATTGTATTGTATTGGATTTAGTTTTATTGGCCGCTT
>CM067360.1:3924261-3936761 GCA_034401795.1 Chaetoderma sp. LZ-2023a
GCACCACCCTATTTTTACGCACATGCGAGGGTATATTCATGTGCTATGAAGAAAGCAATAGCATAAACATTTATGTACCCATCCATCTTAGTGCAAGAGGTAATAATGCAACTAGAGGAATGCTGATTATGATGGTGGGGAAACACTGTATGTTTTTGTTTGAACTTGAAAACGAGTCCTGAATATGGTTACGTTGACACAACTGACAACTATTACCCTACAGTTGACACACGTGGCTAGATTGTCATTAATGGTGTCTGAAAACGAAGTTTAACATCTGTGCACGAGTTTGAGACTGTCATTATTAATACCGGGTATATCCACCTTGTGCCTGGATGACGGCCTGGACACGACGTCTCATGCTGGTCACCAACTGACTGATACGCCATTGTGGTATTCGTTGCAATTCAAGATGGAGTGCGTCTGTTAATTCCTGTAGTTTCTGCACAGGAGGATCCCTCCTTCTCACCATGTTTCCCAGAATGTCCCAGATATGCTCAATAGGGTTCATGTCAGGGCTCCTTGCTGGCCATGGTAGGGTTTCGATGGCATTCTGGCGGAGGTATTCATGCACAGCTCTAGCACGATGTGGTCGGGCGTTGTCATCCATGAATATAGGGTGGGTTCCAGGTGCATGATTTACAAAATGAGGGACCACAACTCTATCCAGTATGGAATCTTGATATCTTTGTCCATTTAGTGTTCCAGGTACAGTCAACAGATCCAGCTTACAATCAAATGAGATGCACCCCCATATCATAACGGAACCTCCACCAAATGGAACTTCTTCCATGATGTTACGTTGGTCGTACGCCGTGCGTCTGGACCTCCATACACGAGTTCGACCATCTGTGGCATGAAGCAGGAACCGACTTTCATCGGACCAGTGTACCCGTCTCCAGGATCTCATGTTCCAGTGTCTTCTTTCGTTGCACCACCTCAGACGCTCCTCTTTGTGGTGTGCAGTGAGGAGAGGACGTCTGACAGGTCTCCTAGCTTTCATGCCAGCAGTATACAGTCTCCTTTTGACGGTAGACATTGACACTCTATTGCGCGTTTCCCATTGCTGGCTGAGCACTCTGCTGTTGGTGAATGGAGATCTCCTAACAAGGCGTACTAGGGCTCGATCATCACGGGCAATAGTCTTCTTCGGTCTTCCAGATCTAGGCCTGTCCTTCACCTCGTTAGTTTGCCCATGTTTTGCAATCAAACGACTGATTACAGTATGGTTAATGTTCAGCTGTCTGCCAATCTCTCTGCATGACATACCAGTGGTATGCATGCCTATGATTTGCCATTTCACACGATCACTTAACCTTCGTCTTGCCATAGCGGTTCACAATCAAGAGCTAATTCTCTCTGTACAAATAAACCACGGTCATGAACACAAAATTCCTAATCTTGCCGCCTAAATCTGTATGTAATGTTCTACACCTCAAACTGGACTTTTACATAACTGAACATGTGTGCTGTTTCCCGCCACGCACGGACATCAAGCGGCGTGAAGTCATGCATGCATGTGCATTTCGTACTTGGAATTATGTCAGCTAACGCGGGGACAAAAAGTATGGTAGCCTAGTTGTACCATCATGTTTCTACGTTCTATTGTTTTTGCTGGTGCTTAACTTTTGCACAGGTGTATATATATACACTATGTACAAAAATATATATGTATCTACAAAAAATACAAACAGATTATTACAATGGAAATATAAAAACTAAAAAGTGGGTATAAACTAAAAATTATTATCTTTAATTTATAATCACTCATCACTTATTATCATTTTTATTACTACTACCATTATTATCACTATTATAATCATTATTCTTATCGCCGTCGTAGCTGTCGTTGTAACAATTCTTATAAGTCTGTTTTCTGTCGGTCGGTCTGTCTCTCTGTCTGTCGGTCTGATGGTACGTCTGTCAACTCTCGCCAAAGTGCCTAAGACGTGGTAGTTGTTGCTCTTACCATTAGCTTACGATAAGACTATGCACGCACACGCTCACGCGCACAATCTTGTGTACTCACACTCACACACGCTCACATACAGGCATGCACCCACTCCCGCACTCACATAGGTACTCGCGCACCCACACATTTTGTATACATTCCAATACGCTATTTAAATAATAGTTATCATGTTTGACGTTTTACTTATTTACACTTAACCATCTCAACAATGAAATCCCAGTATTAACATTCAAATGCAACATAACAAGTAAGTTGTTGCATTCTTTGAAAATAATTTGGCCGAAATCCGTTGGTGCTTTAGACAAAAACAGCCTCAAGTCAAATTAGAAGCAAAATATGCTCCTGAGATTATCTGACATTATAAAGTTCTTTGGTTTTTGTTTCGTTTTACATATCTGGATGTTTTTCGTATTCAAATGACTAGGAAACATCGGCCTACAAGAAATAGAAATAAATCTTCTTTTTCTGATAGTCTAGTTACGTAACGATACGGTAAAAGTTAAGCATTGTTAAAAATTATTAAATTGTGGATCTAAAGCCCTCTGAGACTCAACCCGGAATAGCACCATACCTCACTATGGCGGTACGCCGGTTAAGTCTCTAGTGAGAACACGACCTATGACTGACACACAATTCGTAGCATCACGGCAGCCGTGCACACATTGTGGATCTATGACTGACACACAATTCGTATCGTCACGACAGCCGTGCACACATTGTGGATCTATGACTGACACGCAATTCGTATCGTCATGGCAGCCGTGCACACATTGTGTATCTATGACTCACACACAATTCGTATCATCGCGGCTGCCGTGCACACATTGTGGATCTATGACTGTCACGCAATTCGCATTGTCACGGCAGCCGTGCACACGTTGTGGATCTATGACTGACACGCAATTCGTATCATCACGGGAGCCGTGCACACATTGTGGATCTATGACCGACACGCAATTCGTATCATCGCGGCAGCCGTGCACACATTGTGGGCCTAATGCCTGACACGCAATTCGTATCGTCACGGCAGCCGTGCACACATTGTGGATCTATGACTGACACACAATTCGTATCGTCACGACAGCCGTGCACACATTGTGGATCTATGACTGACACGCAATTCGTATCGTCATGGCAGCCGTGCACACATTGTGGATCTATGACTCACACACAATTCGTATCATCGCGGCGGCCGTGCACACATTGTGGATCTATGACTGTCACGCAATTCGCATTGTCACGGCAGCCGTGCACAAGTTGTGGATCTATGACTGACACGCAATTCGTATCATCACGGGAGCCGTGCACACATTGTGGATCTATGACCGACACGCAATTCGTATCATCGCGGCAGCCGTGCACACATTGTGGGCCTAATGCCTGACACGCAATTCGTATCGTCACGGCAGCCGTGCACACATTGTGGATCTATGACTGACACACAATTCGTACCATCACGACAGCCGTGCACACATTGTGGACCTATGACTGACACGCAATTCGTATCGTCACGGCAGCCGTGCACACATTGTGGATCTATGACTGACACGCTATTCTCATCGTCACGGCAGCCGTGCACACATTGTGGATCCATGACTGACACGCAATTCTCATCGTCATGGCAGCTGTGCACACATTGTGGATCCATGACTGACACGCAATTCTCATCGTCATGGCAGCCGTGCACACATTGTGGATCTATGACTGACACGCTATTCTCATCGTCACGGCAGCCGTGCACACATTGTGGATCTATGACTGACACACAATTCGTATCATCACGGCAGCCGTGCACACATTGTGGACCTATGACTGACACGCAATTCGTATCGTCACGGCAGCCGTGCACACATTGTGGATCTATGATTGACACGCTATTCTCATCGTCATGGCAGCCGTGCACACATTGTGGATCTATGACTGACACGCTATTCTCATCGCCATGGCAGCCGTGCACACATTGTGCTTTATAACCATTACATCAATGAATTCCCCTGTATATGGATTCCCCGACAACAATACATGAACAACTGTTGACTGTTTTGAAATTACTATGACCGGAAGCTATTGCTGCTTTGGACAGCAACAGATTCTAGTCATATCAACTTACAAAAACTCAACAGAATATACCAGTATGTGTCGGCAAAATGTACGGATTTAGGGATTTGCTTGTGAAAAGGGTTAACATATAACTGGGCGTTATTGGTTTCAATAAGTTTAGGATAATCTAAATAGTGGTTGCGTTATCAAAGAAAGACTGATATATTGTCAATTATTAGTTCTTATTTCGTTTTCGCGTGTAGTCGCTCTGATGCACAATATCCCAGAAGAAAGGCTGTTACTTGTCTATAGCGCTGTGGATACCAGGTGTTTGTGTTTCATCAGGACGGCAAACTTGGTCTCCAGGGCAAATATGGCAAGAGAAAAGAAGAAAACAAGATTATTATTATTATTATTATTATTATTATAATTATTATTATTATTATTATTATTATTATTATTATTATCTATCTTGTACGGTTGAGGTGAATGACCTAAGAGTTGGCGCATGTTTAACATTAATCCGTAAAGAAGTCCACATCTGTGTTGCCGTGTAGGTAAAGCTGTGTTTTCCGTAATCTGTTCGTATTTTCGGAAGCTTTAATAGACTGTTTGTTTTTGACCGTAGATTCCGAGTATGTGTGTCTTCTACCAATGTACACATATCATTCATGCACATATGTACAACGCCGTTTAACGATTTATATGTCATGATGTTGGTCAATGCCATTCTCTGAGTTAACGATGTCCATTTCAATGTTTCATACATTTCTTGTGACGGAGTTCGATACGGGACTTCTAATATTATTCTAGCTGCACGCTTTTGTAATTTCTCAAGCTTATATAACAATGAAGGTGCACCCAGCATAATAAACAAGAGAACAATAATCTATGTGGGAAAGGATATATGCCTTATAGAAGAGGTTTCGTTCTTCAACATTCATGTATCGGTTATTTTTCTTTAGCATATAAATAAGTGATGCTATCTTGTTACAAATTTTGCTAATGTGGAGATGCCATGAAAGCTCTTCCTTGATATATAAACCTTATAGTTTTGCTTCATTTACTATACCTAACTCACCATTATATACCGGTATCTTCATTTCTTCATGGTTAATCTGCCTTCGTTTGTGTTTACTGCTTATCATTATTAGCTTAGTTTTCTCCGTATTCAGAACCATTTTGTTATTTGGACACCAATTTTGTACCAGCGCCGTATCCGTAGTTAGGTATTCTTTAATCGTTTGCAAACTTTCAAAATTACCATGCATAGTCGTATCATCACAATACATGTCAACTTTACTATCTATACCCATATAAATATCCTTCACATGTAATACAAATAGGAGGGGTCCCAACACAGAATCTTGCGGTACCCCTATACTTACAGGTAAATGGCCAGAAACCTTATCAGGGATGGCCACATATTGATGTCGGTTTTCTAAGTAAGTTCAGAACAACTTTAGCGTAAGCGAATCAAATTGAAAAATGTCTAACCTTTCTAATAATATGCTATGATTAACTAAGTCAAATGCTTTCTTGAAATCTATTAAAATAGCTCCTACAAATTCGCCATTATTGATCGCAAATCGCCATTGTTCGACTAACTTAAGTAGTGCAGCCTCGCATGAATGTTTTGGCCTGAATCCTGATTATGATTCATTCAGTAAATCATAATTACTAAGAAATTTGTATAAATGATTGTGAACATGTCGTTCAATAATTTTGGACAGAATCGGTAAAATAGATATTGGTCTAGATTTACTAATATCTCCTTTGTCGTTTGATTTGTATAGCGGTTCACATTAGCACACTTCCACGTTGTTGGAAATACGCCTGTATCGACACTTATATTTATAATACGTGTAATTGATGGCGCTATAACTGGTGCAGCTAATTTTAGGAAATGCGCATTTAGCCCGTCAAAGCCAGCAGACTTATTTGTTTTTAAGCGGCTAAGTTACTCGTAGACGTAATTAACTGCTATTCTCGATATTTTAAATTCAATACGCTTGAAGCATTATTTCTAACATACATTTTAAGGGCATTTGATATTCCGTGAGACTGTGCATCTATGGAATTTGCAAGATTAACAGCAACCATAATGAAATATAGATTGAACAGTTCACAGTGTTTTTCGGCGTTTCTAATTTCATGTCCCCCAATGTCGTGTAAGGCCAATGTCGTGTAAGGCCAATGTCGTGTAAGGCCAATGTCGTGTAAGGCCAATGTCGTGTAAGACCAATGTCGTGTAAGGCCAATGTCGTGTAAGGCCAATGTCGTGTAAGGCCAATGTCGTGTAAGGCCAATGTCGTGTAAGGCCAATGTCGTGTAAGGCCAATGTCGTGTAAGGCCAATGTCGTCTAAGGCCAATGTCGTCTAAGACCAATGTCGTGTAAGACCAATGTCGTGTAAGACCAATGTCGTGTAAGACCAATGTCGTGTAAGACCAATGGCATTTTGTTAGTCTTTGGATTAATGCTTGTCATAATTTTCCATATATTCGAAGGATTCTTTCTATTGTCAACCAGCGCTGTGCTAAAATAGTTTCGTTTGGAACGTTAAATTAGCGACATTACTTTATGTTTCAAGTCCTTATATTTAGCCATATTTTAAACCCTTTTATTGTAATCTCTGTCATTTATCGTCTTCAAAATGTCATCGTTTATCCATCCCGGCTGACAGAAGTGTTTGAATACGTTCGACAATAGGTGCATGCTCGTTTAGAATAGCTGTGAACGCGTTCTACCAAAGCTATAGGGCTTCATTTGGCTCATTTATCATATCTACTATCTCTCAGTTATATTCAGACAGCGTATGAAGAAATTTCTGATGGTCGAATTTTTCCCAGCACCTATATTTTATAGAATGGTGACTATGTGATTTTTGCCTAAGATTTTGACGCACACCAAAAACAGGAGAATGGTCGCTTGACGCAAAATCGCCTACGTTTACTGATGTAAATTTCGTTCGCTCTGTAACATATATATGATCTATATTAGTGTAGCCGTTTTTTAGCACGGCATCATTATTATATTTGCATAACGTTCAAAGGCAATATTGCAAAAATAACCTGCTTATAAGGCAACACGCATGCGCACAAGATCAACATACATAACAAGCGCGCGTGTCAGCGGCACGGACAAGCGCCCGTGGAAATGTACATATAGGAAATTCACTAGACCGACTTTTCTGCTAGCAGAAAAGCGAGCAGAAAAGTCGCGAACTGCGCGACTTGTTTTTAAGCGCGAGAATTTCAGCGCGTTGAATGGCTCACATGGAAATGGTTCTATCTAAATGCACTGGATCGACTTTTCTGCTAGCAGAAAAGCGCGCATACAAGCTTAGGAAAGCGGCACTTACCCGAATATCCGTTATGTCTGACGACGTCTGAGGCAGTGTCTAGTGTTGGCGCTCCTTCCTGGCCGGTTCCCTAGGCTCGTGGACACCTATTGGCTTTATGGCCCTGCTCATTACAGGCTCGGCAGTGGACAGGTTGACCGTGTCGGCATGAAGAATGTTTATGATTCGGCTCCCCGCAATACCGACATGACGGACGCGAGGGAGTGGAGTGAACATCTTGCGGAGTATTAATACCATTCAGTGAAATTACGATTATTATACTCATTATCCCCGTTACGTTTCTCATCATTATTACATGTATACTCATGCTGAATAATAATGATAACAACAACAGCAACAACAACAGCAACAACATTATTATTACCATTATTATTATTATTATTATTATTATTATTATTATTATTAATTATTATTATTATTATTATTATTATTATTATTATCATTGTCGCATTGTTATTATGATTATGCTCAACAATAATAATAATAATATCATGGGGGGGGGGGCATTATGCTCAGCAACAATAACAACAAAAATATTATTAACACCATTACTATTATTTACATGTATTGTTGTTATTATCATCATCATCATCATCATCATCATCATCATCATGAGTATTATCATTATAATGATTATTATTATCATGTGTAATTATTGTTGTCACCACCATTATTATTATTTTTATTATTGTTGTCGCATTATTATTATCATTATATTTAATAATAACAATAACAACGACACGCATGTACCATTACTATTATTTACATGTATTATTATTTTTTAAATTATTATTATCATTATCATTATTACTATCATGTATTATTATTATTATTATTATTATTATTATTATTATTATTATCAACACTCATACATACATCATGTACATATACATATTGTTACATATTTGTTGTTCTGGTGACCGGGTGCGCTACAGTGGAAGAGCCCGTCTACAGAGACCACATTTATACAACATAAAAAATAAATATGTCACTAAAAATTGGTTATTTCATACATTTAGGAATATTGGTAGTGGCTTGTAATACAACAGGGCAGCGACTTTTCAGGACCTGGGTTCTTATGTCAACCAGCCTTAAAGGACCATCACCTCTTGGATCCAGAAAGCAAGTGGCCGCTATGGACAGGTTCCGCTGTCTTGGAACATGGCTGCCATGGTGGTGGTTACACCTTTAACCCTTAAGATTTCAGTATCTTAATTTCAGTCAGGTGCACAGTGAACAGTGAAATCATTGAGTATTTTGCAACCGATTCAATTGTAGTCTGTTACTGTTACAGGTAGCAACAGTGGCAGTTCAAATTTGTCCCAAAATAGCCAACAGAACATTAATTACATTTGAGGAAATTACTCCTTTTTGTCATTAAGGGTTTCTGGTGTGTGTTTTAGTAATCTGGCTTCTAGTAGCTCTCAATAATTTAGTTTTTAATGTACTTTTTGAATGACTTTGTTGTAATAATTTGCGCACGTGTGTCTGCACCTGTGTTAGTCCATAATTGTATTGCTTGATGGGATGGTGTGTGTAGCTGCCTCTGTTCGGTGATATGCGACATGTAGGTTAGAACTTGTTCGTGTGTTGTGAGTATGTATGTCTGTATTGGGTGTAAATATATCGGATAATGATGTGGGTAAGCTGCCATTGTGGTAGTCTCTTAAAATAGTAAATAATTGGACCTTTCCAATGTCTTCAAGTTTTAGAGTTTTGTTTGTTTTAAAGGTATATTGGCCCTTTGCTGCTTGTGAGAATAGTTTAACAGATTGCTTTTGTAGTGATTTTAGGGTTTTTAAAATTTAGTTTGATGTGTGTTGCTCCAGATAGCATTGCAGTATGTGATGTGTGGAAGTATTAATGTGCTATATAGAGTTTTTAGAATATTAGGTGGGAGATATGCTTTGAGTCTGCGCATGATACCAATATTCTTCGCTACCTTGGTTATGATCGTCTCTATATGCGTCTCCCAGCTTAGTTGTTTATCCAAATTGACTCCCAGGAATTTAACATATTCAGTTTCCTGTATCTATGTAGAGTTTTGGGAGAATAAGCTCTTCGTTTACTTGATTATATCTTGTAAATAATAGAAATTAGGTTTTGCTGACATTCAGGGATAATTTATTAGCTTTAAACCAATTTATAATTTTTTCCATTTCACTGTTTGTAATTTTGTATAGGGTGTCTATATCTTTATGGTGGCCAAAAACATTGGTATCATCCGCGAATAAAATTAGTGATAGTAGGTTACTGGCATTAGGTAGATCATTCATGTATAATAAAAACAGCAGGGGTCCAGGAATTGAACCTTGAGGGACATCACAGACTGATTTTTTATTTCCTGAGATAGATCCATTAAATTGCACACACTGTGTCCTGCCAGTCAAGTAATTTTGAATCCAATCCAAGGCGATGCCTCTTATGCCATAATGTGATAGTTTTTAAAATAATATTGCATAGTCAACGGTGTCAAATGCGTTGGAATGATCCAAGAATATACCTAGCGTATGTTCTTTTTTTCTAGCGACTTAGAGATTTTCTCCATCGTGTCCACAATGGCAAGCATGGTGGAGTGTTTTTCTCTGAAACCATACTGAGATTGGTAGATGATTGAATTTTTGTTTAAGTAGTTAAAGATTCTATTATAGTCTAACCATTCCAGACGTTTTGAGAAAAGCGGGAGTACTGAGACAGGTCTATAGTTAGTAAAGTCAGATGGATCATTAGCTTTATAAATAGGTTATACACTGCTATTTTTAAACGAGATGGGAATACACCCTGGGAGAGTGAGAGATTGCAGATTTGATTTAGTGGGGTTAGTATTTCTGCGATACACTCTTTAAAAAATTTCCATTTAAAATTATCAATACTTGCTCTTTTAGTTGGGTTAATTTGCATCAGAATTTTATAGATTTCTTCTCTGTGTGTTGGAGATAGGAGCATTGAGTTTTGGTAGCTCCCTGTCAGATAGTCCTGTATATGAATTTCTGAACTAGCTTGGACTTTTTCTGACAATTTAGGTCCAATGAAATACTCATTGAATTTATCTGCTATATCATTTTTGTCCGTTATAATAGTATTATTGCAGATAAACTGTGATGTTTCTGAGTTACTCTTTTGGTTATTCAATAGTGACTTAATTAATTTCCGTATTCCCGTTATGTTATTGTTTTGTTCATCAAATTTATAATGGTAATAATTTATTTTTGCTATCCTAATAATTTGGTTTAGTTTATTTCTATATTTCTTAAACTGAGTATTATTGTATGTTGTCGGGGTTTTAATAAACGCTAGATATAGCTTATTCTTCTTGTGACAAGCAGCTATCAGGGCTCGTATTAGCCAGGGTTTAGTAGGATTTTGCTTGAATTTTATTAATTTTTTATAGTGGGAAAGCAGATTCATAGGCATTAGTACATATAGTGTGGAATGTGGTGTAGGCAACTTCACAGAGTTCACAATTAATCACCTGGTTCCAATTTATATTTGACATGATGTTTATAAATTTTTCAATGTTCTTGCTTCTAAAGTCTCTACAGGTTGGTTCCTCTTTTTCAAATGATTTTTGTTTAACTTTCACTCTTTCTATGTAGAAAATTGGTAAATGGTCCGAGTCCATGTCTTCCACAAAAAATACCTGATTGTGTTTTTTAATTTAAAGTGTTATTTGAGAGAATATTGTCAATAATAGTAGCTATTGTTTCCGTTATTCTTGTAGGTTTTGTTATGAATGGATAGTATCCAAATGTTCTTAGTAAGTTCACAAAATCTTGAGTAATTGTTTTTTCTTGTTTCAGTAGATCGATGTTAAAATCCCCCAGTAGATAACGGCCTTATTCTCTTTTTGTATGGTTTTAAAACCTTTTTTAATAATTCTATTAATTTGTCTTTATCGCAATCTGGAGAACTGTAAATGACAATGATAATTGTATTTTTTGCTTTTCTTGCCGGTATCTCAATAAAAAGAGATTCAAAAGAGTCTTCCATTGTTGTCAGGTCTTCTCTCTCATAACACTGTACGTTGCTTTTTATGTAGATACCTACCCCACCTCCTGCATGATTTGGTCTGTGATTCTCGATGAATTTGTAGTTTTGCAGATTAATTAAGCTAAGTGCTGAGGTAGAGTTGATCCACGTCTCAGTAATTCCGATAATATTAAATTCTATAGAACTGTTTTCGATAAAATGGCTTAATTTGTCAAAATGTGCTGGTAGAGATCTGATGTTAATATGCATTGATGAGAAAGACACGGCCTCATTGTTTTCAATCATTTCATCATTAAATTCAGTCTGTAAAATTTACTTACACTCCGGTTGGGGAAGAGTGATAGTTTCATCATCAGTATAGGTTTCAGAGATTAAAAATTTCTGTGATGTATTTAAATTGAATGGATTTATTAGAATTCTGGGACCTAAAGTGTTTAGTAAAAATTCAGTGTTGTTGTCGTGGTGATTGAATGGAAATAAGGTTTTGTTGCAACTAATACACCGCCATGGCTCTTTGTTATTTTCTAGTAATTCATAATCTGTGGTCGTTAGCTTTGAGCAAGTTTTATGCACCCAGCCACCACAACAATCACACAGTAATGCTTGCTGATTTACTTTCACTCGTTTATTGCAAGATGAGCATGGGAATTTGGTGGGCATATGGGAAATGGAGTGGAGTTGGGGGTGGAATATGGTTCGCATGTGTCTCCATCAGAGTTGTTAGTTCCTGCCATTACAATGATGTTTTTATAATGCTACAGGTCCGTTGAATGAAGCACGTCGACTATGCGTTCTATCTTGGCTCCCCTACAACAGATGCCCTTACCTGAAGGGCTAAGACCGCATTCCTTTATACCTTTAATTATAGACGAACCTATTATTAGTGTTTGTTTAGTCGGTTCAGTTGAGTGTTCTCTTAATCTATTAGCATTAACACTTGTGATGACATGGATCCGTTTCTGCTCAGATGCTATCGAGTCATGCTTTAGACGCTGATTTGATTTTTCGCGGTTTGTTTCATTATTCATTGATTGGATTTCATCACATCTAGAAATATTTTGTCGGAAAGATGGCAAGTCTGTGTCTTGTTCTTGTTGACACTATTTTCTCAGGCTTGTTTTGGTGGTGACGTGTT